>WBNQ01068361.1:885-16667 GCA_013401375.1 Spizella passerina | reverse complement strand
TTAGTGCTATATAGAAGTCATGATCAATTATACCTTTTATTTGCTCAATTCAGCTTCACTGTAACCAATTAAATCTTTGTTTTGAATAAAGAAAGGAGTGTAGTGGGTTTTACAAAACTGCCTTATGTACAGTTCCTTTAACTTATGCTATTAACATCACCTTGGTTACTGGAGTGATGGAGCTTATTCCTGACATGTTTTTAGCTTTTGCCTTATTAGCCTAGTTTTCCAAAACACTTTTACAACGGGAGGAAGTATCTCTCTTCTGGACATTAAATTAAACTCAATTCACATCACACAACACAATCACTTTAGCCAGTGACTAGAACATAACCTGATTCTGCCATCTTACTTTATGCTGAGTGGTAACTTGTTCCATAAATAGTAATCTGCCACCATATATATATGGTTACAATTATCTATTATAAAATTTGTTATTATTTTTTTAGTAAGAACTATTAGCCAAAATATTTAAGCCCATTATTCCATACAGTACAGAAATTTGTAGTAAATTATCCATTTCCTCATATTGCTTTGAGTCTTAAAGAAAAGTGAGCACAGAGAAGGTTATTATCTCTATCACAACTTTACCACTTCATCCTTTTTTGGACACCAGGGCTAGAGGGGACAGATCCTGCCCACTGGACAAACCCCTTGAAATCCGCTGAAAACACTGTGTCAAGAAGTCAAAGTATATTTGGTTCCAAGTTTAAACAAGAAAAAGTTTACAAATTTGTTCTTCAAATCTCAGTGACAGAATTAAAAGCAGAGTCTGATTTTAAAGAAAAACTGAATTCTTTATTTCTAGATGATTTTAGAACTGTGTTAGTCCCAATCCCTATGCTTTTCAATCACATACAAAGAGATGGATATTTTCTTGTGTCTTTTTCAGTAGCAAATCTTTTTATACCTACAGCCCAAAGAAATAAAGGGAAATGTTGAGTGTAATTAGAAAATAAATCATAAAGACTAAGGGACGGGCAGCTGAGGAACAGGTAGTGGACTGGAATGTGTTGAGGGGATTGAGGAGGATGGCTGAAAATAGAGGGATTCAGAAGCGGGAAAGTGGGACTGGAGATGGGAGGACAATGAGCATGGGAAAACCGGTAAAGAGGTTTAATCAGAGGCTTTGAAGAAAGATACAGAGTTGAGGCTGAGTGGATCTGCAAGCAAATCAAATAACCCTTCCCTCCCATGGTCTTCTATACTTGAACTTTTGAAGGAATGAGCAGTTTAAAACATTGGTGAGTGCAGAGAAAGCATGAGAAGGCCACAAGATTAAGACCAGGTCCGTTTGAGGGCCTGTCCTTGTAGGTCCATCCACCTTGATGAGAGTGCTAAAGCTGATGCAGCTCTCTGCTTTCCCTTGACATGAAGTCATGACATGATCGACCAGCTGACATTGAATGTACAAAGGCTGCAAATGGTAACGTTTTTAATTACTGCCCCAACACATGCTGAGGAACACCAAGAAATAATTGTTCTGTGTCACCTGCCCACCCAGCAGGCTCAACAGGCTTTGGATGGAAACTTTGAGAAGAGCCACTCTTTACCCTTACAGTCATGAACTAGGCAAGAGTCAGTATCTTTTCACCTCTCCTTTTTTTACTAGTAAAGGCCCTTCTCTTTAAATATTTTATTCAAGACCTATTCCTGGAAGGATCCCAGACTCCAGCACTTGAGGAGATTGACAGCTGAATGTCCCACTAGAGTCCCAGTTTGAAGAATGCTTAGCCATAGCTGAAAGTCTGTACATTCATAGGTACTCTCACTGGAATATATTTCCATCTACAGTCATACTCCCACATATTTTTGCCATGGTTTCTATGGATTGGGATTCAGCTACTCAAAAATAAAATTATCTATTAAAAATATTTTCCTACTCTGTAACTCCTTCTGGCTAAGTAAGCACAAGTTAAAAGAGTCAAAGCTACATTTTCTTCCTGAGCTCAATTTGATTTTCAGCACTCACCACTAATGAAATATCTAGAAATGATTTATTGGAACATATCAGCTATATTTAAGCAGAAGCTGAAACAATTACATTTAATTAAAATTAAGGTCAGGGAAACACAACAAACTAATGCGACACTTCAGACATCAGCATGGAATAGGTGCTTTGTTGGTTAGTTATTAATTAGGTACAGTAAACACAGTAAACATGTTCAGCAGGAAATTCTCAGTGAAATAATTTCAGGCCAGCAAATAGCTGCTGTGCAGGAATTTTTTTCGCTTTCTCTGGATTTAAAATCATCCTGCACACTGTGCTGTTCTTTCTATCCTTAATCTACTTCACTGATTTATTCTTTTTCCTTGAGGAAAAAGTATTCTGCCAGAAGCTCTCACTGGAGAGCTAGAGAAATGTGAAATTGTGGGGGAAGGGTTTTGTTTTCATTGTGTTGTTTCTCCCTTCACCTTGAAATCACAAAAAGTCTTCTCATCACAAGCCTTAGGCTAATTGGACAGTGATGGGTATTTGAGAATCTTCTACATGGCTGCACACCAGCAAGCTTGAGAAAAGGTTTTACTATGAAAGGTTTAGTTGTTTAGTACTTTGAGTAGCAAAGATTGCACAACTGTGATTTTCTTTGTGTTTGTTCTCAGCATAAGCCATTGCTTACAAAGGTATCTTTAGAACTGGGCACATTCACTCTGTATATTTATTTAACTAGACAAATACCTTAAGGCTTGATGTCAGTTTTCTCCTAAATTCCTTGATGATCAGAAGGAAAGGGTACTGTATGAATAAATACTGTGCTGATTGTCCCCTGACAATAGGGATTCAGTCATGTCCAAAATTTCTTCAAGTTCCTCACATCTGAAGCCAAGAATGTGATCTGGCAGTGCTGTAAATGACTGAAGGATCTGACCTTCAGTTTCCCTGGATGCTTTGTTTCTCATGACTCTAAACAAAGCAACAAGCAGAATCCCTGCCAAATATGTCTTTTTTTTCTTCCACTTGTAAAAAATAAGCATGGAAATAACACAGAAATAGGTTCCCCTGCAGCCTCTGCCCATCAGGCAGGGCCAGCAAGCACATCCACATCACCCAGCAGAGCACAGTGCAGAGAGCCTCAGGCTCACAGCGTGTGGGCTGGGTGCACCCACACGGAACAGCACACATGCTGTGTAGGAATAGGAGCTGATATGACAAGACCATTGCTTCTACTTGGTTAAAACCTGGCCCCCAGCTCAACAATTTTCACTGCAACTTCTAGCCCAGATACAAGAGTGCTCATGCAGCACATGTGAGAGTGATGCTGTTCTGGGGAGCTCCATGCAGCCATCAGTCACATACACTGCCCCAGTATAGCTCCTGGTAATGCCACAGTCTAAACAGTAATGTGGAAATTTCTCTCTGAAGCCTTAGATTTTTAGGAACACTGCATGAGGTTTTACAAACACAAATAGAAAACCAAAGCTTAGTGGAAGTGGAAAGGGAAAAGGATGACTTAGCTATTTAGTGCATTCACAGGGAAAACACATTTCTTTGGGACCATGCCAGATCTGATCTGAACACAAATCAGAAATCATGAACATAGAAGTTGGGGCTACAGAAATCCTAGGTAAACTGCAACAGGGTCATTGCTAAGTATGTAAATACTGTGTGGAGGGAAGACACCAGTAAAGCAAGGAAAGGAAGGAGAGAAAATCATTCTAACTGGGCAGTTTCTGTGTGGGTGACTTTTTAGCTCTTACTGTAAAAAAAATATACTGAAGGACCTAAATGGGCTTCAGAAAAACAGCAGCTCTTACTTACCAGTGGTAAAATGATCAAAACTTGGACACTCTCCAGATACAGTCCTTGCTTATCCTGATCAAGGAAAAACATCATGATGAAATAAATCCCAACCTAATGATAAAATGACTCCAAGTTTCAGCTAGGACAGGCTTATGATCTTCTGCGTTCTTCTGAAGATGGAAACAAGAGGTGATCATACATGCAGGCAGATACATGCAAAGTCCACAAAGGACTTTGGTCCTTCAGAGTACTTTAGATGTTTCCATGTAGCTCTCAAAATGTCAAATGAAGGCAACAACTAAGGCCAACACCTTATGCTGAACCTGGTGGTGTTTGGATTAGATATCTGTCCTTTCAGCAGACCCACTTTATTCACTCCTCCAAGCCATCATTCACAATATTGCAAAAATGCTTTGTGATTCTCAAACGTCTAGGAAAAATAGAAGACAGATCAGAGAGCCTGGAAGGGTTCTCTAGGGATCATCTGGGCCACCCCTTCTCAAAGCACATCCAGTTTCAATGTTTTTCAGGCATGTGTCCACTTGGATCTTAACCACCTCTGAGGGTGGAGGCTTCACAGCCTTTTCAGACATCATCCCATTTCCTGACTTCCCTCACTATTAAATGCTTCTCTGCTATATATTTGTGTTTCCTGTGTTGCAGTTGTGTTTGGATCCTCTCATCATCCAACACCTCTAATGAAACACTTGCAGAAAGCTGTAAGGTTCCCCCAAAGCCAACCCTTCTCCAGGCTGACCAAGCCCAGATCCCCCAGACTCTCCTTACAGGGCAAGCAGTCTTGGGGACTTCCCCTGAACTCTCTCCAGCTTATCAATATCTTTCCTGCACTGGAGATCTAAACTGGGCTCAGCTGTGATCTCAGAAGTTCCAAAAGGAGGGGAGGAATCTTGTGCCTCAACTTGCTTATGGCTAGGGCTTGCCAGCTTGAGTAGGAGGACCATTGCTGAATTTTACAAACTCTCTAAGACTGTGGGTAAGCTGAATGCTGAACAGTTGCTTATTAAATCCTGAAACGCAAAAGGTATTTGCTGAAGCTAGTTTTAGAAAAAATCAGTGTAAAACAGTCAAAGGAAAGTACTTCTGCACACAGCAGGAAGTGAATTTGTAAACTTTGCTGCCATAGGAATCTGAGGAGATGACATCAGCAGGATCACAAAGTGATCAGATAAATTCATGAACAGAAGATGCTAAAAGTACTGGGCAGGGATGTACATACTGCTGCTATTCCAGCTGCAATACTTGTAGCTGCTGGGAAAGACAAAGAGACATGGGAAAGCAGTGGGGCTTTCATGCTGTCCCTGAACGACCTCTCCCCTGGTCACTGTCGGAGGCAGAGGGACCTCTGGCCACTTCTTGCTCTCTTGCTCATCTGAGCCCTGTGGGAGGTTACTGAGTTGACACTAATTAAATAAGAGACACGGGGACAGTAACTGATGTTCTCTTACATGAGAGATCGATCTTGCCATGCTGAGAATCATCAGAAGTTACGAAAAAAGTACCCAAAATTGATCACCCATAGAAGTTGGACCAGAATACCATAAGGTCCAGCTCAGGAGAGGATTTACCACTAATGATTTCCATGGGCTGCAGGAGGCTGGCAGCCCTGCAGGATGTGGTCCTAGAGGTAGAGGTGGTAAATCAAACATAAACAATTGTCCATCATCTGCAAAAAAAAAAAATAGAAATCAGTAGCACAAGAACTGAAAACTAACTGAAACTGATCAGAATATTATGCCATTTAAGCACATTCAAATGTGCAGACATGAAGGGGTTTAACAAATATGTCTTCCATAACATATTTGATAACATATCATACTTAGGTGTACTTTCTTTTTATTTTCTGTTGTCCAGCAGTTCAAAAGCCTCTTTTTTAAAATCAAAATCATTAAAATGTGGGGCACGGTATTTACAGATTTCAATCCTCTGTGGGTTTAAAAAAGTAAAAATTCTCCATTGACAAAAAAACGTAACATATTTGTTATGTTACTTGTAAACCAAAAAAAAATATTTCTTTTCATATATTTTCTGCTGTTAAAGTAATTGCTTATTCTTTGAATAGGTAGTCAGGGGTTTTTAACCTTCATTTGCAAGCTTCAGACACTTTAGGATGTAGGCTATATATATATAAAAGCAGAGAGATTTGAAATAGTAAAAAGTCCATGCAGGATAGAAGAATCTGAAAGTTTCCTCTTCACTAGTCATTACAAGAGAAATAAACACAAAGAACTTCTTTCTTAAGCAGGTCTAAACGAATTGTGTTCAGTAAGTAAAATCTAAAAATGCTCTAGAAGAGCAAATCTTTTTCTAATAGCAATACACAGTTCCACTGCCATAATGTATAGCTCAGCTGATGAGTTTTTTATAAAGGATAATGTCAAAATATGCAAAGAACACAGCATGAAGGTGAAAGAAAATATGTTGGAGTTTCCCTCTGAGAAAGACACTGGATAAGGAATTATAAAAATGTGATTTTTCTGAATGTACTTTGGTGTTAAGATAATGAATACAATTCAATGGGGTTATAAAATAACTTACTCAAAGCAAAACTATGTTTTGTGTAGGTCTGGTGTAACCTAGAAATTTGCCAGACATAAAACTGAAGAATTTCCTGGTCTAGGAATTACTAGTGAAATTGTACTTTCTGGCATAGTTTAAACCACTTTCTAAACAAAAAAAAGACCCTGCTTTTTTGCTAGTTCAAATATACCAATATACCTGGAAAAATTAAAAAAGGAGTAAACTCAAAAACCACAGGCAAATCAAAATGACCTCTCTCTATTAAAAAAAAAAAAAAAAAAAAAAGGAAAGAAGCAACAACTCAAAAATTCCAGATACTAAACAATGTTGCTATGGTTGGAAGAATATTTAATACAACTGTATCTAGATTTTGTTCATCCTTTTACTGGTACTATGATGAAAGTAAAGTAAACCACAGCAATTATGCTAAAAAGTACTAAGAAATTACTGATTCATGCTGTAGGAAGTAGCCACTGTTTGGCATTCCAGCTCATTCTGAAAGCAAAAAGGTTCACCTAAACTGCCTATTTAGATTCTAATTTTTGCTGACCACTGCAGAAGTGGTTTAAAGTCCCTCACTCAGCCAAAGCCAGCTGAGAAAAGGCATCCAAGCAGTTACCATTAATCAGCCCTAGAAATACTAAATGACCAGCTTGTATTTACATAAACATAAATAAAGAATTTGAATTAAAAAGAAGGTGGATTCCCAACACATAAGAAAGAAATGAGAAAGCACCATAAAGTCACAGTTCTCCAGGGAAGACGGGGCAGCCTGCCCAAGCTTCAATTCTGATAGTGCTTTGCAACCATCAATTACACGCTGCTGTGCCAAGCTCTTAGTACTGTCTTATCTGTTGACTAAACACCCTTCTTAAAATAAAATGAGCCATCAGTTTGAGAAATTTCCCTAGTTGTAGCTGTGTCAGCCTGCTTAAGCTGACCTTTAGAGAATTCACATGAGAATAAAGGACATCTTATTATTCAAGGAGCATTTTTGTGAGCCAGGAGCTGCCGGTCTTAGACAAAAGCAGAAGATTTTCTCCTAGAGAACCTCTGAGGATTTGTCATGAATCATTCTCTTGAGTAGTTTATAATCTGACATTTGAAAATAGCTGAGGGAAAATTAATCCCTGGCATAATTTCATCTTTGTACAATCAGGCAAAATTTGGCCCATTTGAATGTTTCTACTGGACAGCGCAGGGCAGGAATGCATGGGTGAGGGGTATGCATGCAGTGGTGGAGAAACTAATCAGGCAAAAGGAAGGGAAGATGGTGGGGTTTGCAGGGGTGAATTTGTTGTGTATACATAGGCCAAACTGTCTTAAAATATGGGGGTTAATGGCAATGTTTGTAATATCAAAATGACATTAGTAGTCCTTTTATTTTGTAATTTCAAATTAGTTTTCCAAGCTTAATGTGCTGAGTCGTGATAACTGGTTGCATGGGAAAAATTAACACCATCTATTCCCATTTTGAATAAGGCTCATGGACATGCTCTGGGCTTTGGGAGGAGAATTTGGGGTTCCAGGTTCCCACTACAGCACTTGACTAGAGCATGGTAGGAGGTAAATAGTAAAAAAGAGGTGACAACATCAAGTAAGGATTTTTGCACACCTTGTCTGTCACCAGAGAACTTATAAAAAATTATATGTTTATGCAAAGTGCCCTCCTGAAAAAATAGCTGTCTCACTGAAAGTAGAAGCACATCCCTTGGCCCATGTGATTTTCTTCCTTTACCTGGAAAAAAACCAAACTTTTTCGACTGATTATGACTAATGCAAGTGAACTGCATGAACCCTGGAATGATAACAAGGGTGTAATGGGAAATGATTGAAGAACATTCAGGCATCATATCTTGATTAAGCCTCAACTTGGTTTAGATTACATAGTAAAGGGAAGGCAAATGGGAAGCAGGAGAAGGAAATTGGGAAGATAAACTTTCCCATGGATGATGCTTCCAACCCCATTTTTCACTGACACTTGTTAAACTAAAATAAGCAAATTTTTAATGCTGCTTGTTATTTTTGGCCCATTAGTATGAAAAAAGTTTAACTGACACTTAACACCTAACACTGGTAATTTTCTAATTTTCTCTAAGCCAGGCAAGGAAGAAAAAAAAAAAAAGAAAAAGGAATTGGGGGTGGGGGGGTAATTCTGTAGAAAAAAGTGCAAAACAAGGTAATTATATCATTATTCCATTATTTCAGTGTCTATACTTAAGCATGTACAGTACAACAGCATTCTTTTAATGGGCAGAGAAATTCCCACTATGTTGTTATTATTANGAAAAAATAGCTGTCTCACTGAAAGTAGAAGCACATCCCTTGGCCCATGTGATTTTCTTCCTTTACCTGGAAAAAAAACAAACTTTTTGGACTGATTATGACTAATGCAAGTGAACTGCATGAACCCTGGAATGATAACAAGGGTGTAATGGGAAATGATTGAAGAACATTCAGGCATCATATCTTGATTAAGCCTCAACTTGGTTTAGATTACATAGTAAAGGGAAGGCAAATGGGAAGCAGGAGAAGGAAATTGGGAAGATAAACTTTCCCATGGATGATGCTTCCAACCCCATTTTTCACTGACACTTGTTAAACTAAAATAAGCAAATTTTTAATGCTGCTTGTTATTTTTGGCCCATTAGTATGAAAAAAGTTTAACTGACACTTAACACCTAACACTGGTAATTTTCTAATTTTCTCTAAGCCAGGCAAGGAAGAAAAAAAAAAAAAGAAAAAGGAATTGGGGGTGGGGGGGTAATTCTGTAGAAAAAAGTGCAAAACAAGGTAATTATATCATTATTCCATTATTTCAGTGTCTATATTTAAGCATGTACAGTACAACAGCATTCTTTTAATGGGCAGAGAAATTCCCACTATGTTGTTATTATTATAATGAATAGTAATGGAGAGTGATAAGACTACAGGAGTCTTGTCTCTGTACTGTGCCATTACAGGCATGAGTGCATAAATAGATTTTGATTGAGATAGTCCCTCGTAAATCATGACTGAATCTTTTTCTATGCCATTTGAAATAGCATCAGAGTCTGTTTTTATCTTCAACCCATTGTTCTGTGTTTCTTTCATACTTCCCACAGGGTCACTGCCTTCTTTGGGGATCCCTGTTCTAGCATTGGATCCTCCTCCAGAGGCTGCAGGTGGATCTCTGCTCCATGAGGCCCTCCTTGGGGTGCAGGGATACAGGTGCCTCACCATGGTCTGCCCAGGGACAGCAGGGGAATCTCAGCTCAGCTAGCTCTGGTGCCTGGAGCAGCTCCACTCCATCCTTCTTCACTGATCTTGGGGTCAGCAGGGCTGTTCCTCTCATATATTCTCACTCCTCTCTGCATTTTCACTGGTGGTTTTGCTTTTCTCATTTTAAATCTGTTATCCCTGAGGCACTACCACAGTTGCTGATGGGCTCGGCCTGAGCCAGCAGCAGGTCCATCTCCCAGAACATCAGCTCTCCTGGATGTAGGAGGAGTTTCTGGCAGGTTCTCACCCCTGTAGTTCTGTTGCTGCCACAAATTAGGTTTCCACTCAAACCTAATTCAGTGTCAGAAACTGTTTCAAGGACTGTCAAATGTACCAGTAGAAGATAGAATGGAATGAGTAGAATTTGGTCTGCCTTCACACTTCAGTTTCACCAGTGACCTATTTACTAATAGGAAAATATATGTCATTACTAAAGAAGAAAATGTTCTTGAAAACTTTATGTTATTAAAAACCCAGCACAGAAAAATAGCTTGTTCTCAGTGGCAGGTTTGAGGTGATTTATGTTTCCTGAAATCAGCGCTTTGGGAAGAGGTATATCTGAATAGGGACTGAGTCACAGGACAAAAGTCAAAGTGAAGAGGAGAGGCTGGTTGCAGACATAGGGTGATAGAGAAAAGAAGAAAACACCATTTGCTTCCTGGATATGTGTGGTGGTGTTTGCAGGGGTCTTAGGATGAGGGAAGAGACGAGGATCTGACTCCATGTTTCAGAAGGCTTGATTTATTATTTTATGAAATATATTACATTACAACTATACTAAAAGAATAGAAGAAAGGATTTAATCAGAAGGCTAGCTAAAAATAGAAAAGGAATGATAATAAAAGCTTGTGCCTCAGACAGTCTGAGCCAACTGACTGTGATTGGCCATTAATTAGAAACAACCACATGAGACCAAGCACAGATGCACCTGTTGCATTCCACAACAGCAGATAACCATTGTTTACATTTTGTTCCTGAGGGCTCTCGGCTTCTCAGGAGGAAATAATCCTAGGAAAAGGATTTTTCATAAAATGTGTCTCTGACAGATATGTAATTTGTGAGATAGATGCTTTGCCACATGGAATGTTGTCCACCATGTCCAGAGGTATGCTTGTGTGTAGACATCCATGAAGCACAGAAAGCAGACTCATATTTTCCAGATAGTGGGAGATAACAGATAGCAGATAACATCTGCTATCCTAAAGAAGCAGATTGCAGATTCCTCAGCAGAGAAAAAAGTGGGATAAGCTGGACCCCACAAAGCACAAGAGTCCTGAGGTGAAACTGACTCCTGTGCCTGAATCAAAGCTGTCCATACATGCAGCACACAGCACAGATGTGCCCTTCGGTGACAGCTCTTGCCCTCCTTGCTACTATAGTAAGGCAGTGATGGTCTCTTCACATGAATCAGGAATAACACAAGCACAGCCCAGAAAACCAGAGATCCTCTAGGCTTGGCAGAGATTCAGTTAACTCAACTCAACTTAGGAAAAATGAAATGAGGACTTGAGAGCAAGGAATAGTGTAAAAAACCCTCAAAGCTCAGAAAATCTGCCAATGCACCAGTGCTGTTCAAGCACAGTTCAGCACGTCTTCCAGCTTTAGGTCTGCTTTGAATGAGGAAGTTTGAGGCTGTGAGAGTTTCTACTTCTAATGATACATTCACTTAAATACAAAGGTTTCATCAGCAGAATCACATCTCTGAATGTCATGAGTCAGCTGAAAGTTGCAATTCAAACTCCACTGCTATTTAGGATATAATTCAAACACAGTCTGATGATTCTAAAAAGAAGAAAGAGACATTGATGAGCTGATTAATAGATTTTGTGGGATATCTGTGCATTCAAAAGTAGACTTTCTGAAAAATTTAGGGCACAATCCATCAAACCAAATGTATAAGTCAGTAATGCATTTAGATCTAGCCCAGTCATCTTGATTTCCTTTACAGTCAGAAAAGAAAATTAAGCTCTTTTAAGTCACTATCACCTCACTGAAACAGATATTTAAAGCAGGCGGCCAAACGACAGCAATTTCTTCTGGAATGACTGCATCATTAGTGACTAAAATTAAGCAGCATCAACCTTGCTATTTCTCACCAAATACTTAAAGCACGTGAATGGTAATTGATCTTCTGAGATTTTCTGGTCACCGAAGCTGAGGATCACCAAGTGCCATGCTCTGAAACACTGCTCCTTGCCTAAAATGTGCCTGTCCACAGGGGGTCTCCCGTGGACTGCCCCCAGTTCCAGAGGGACCATTTCTGCAGCAGGACAGCAAAGTGTTTGTCCCACAAAATGCAGCATCTTGAGTACCACCTACAGGTACCCTATTTTACTGGTTAAATTAATTGTTGGAACACCAGCCCAGATAATTGACCTAACGATGTACTGGGCACTGTGGTTTTGTGCCAAGAGGGATCTAGTTTCCCTATAAAGCTTTTCCCAAAATCTATCATAATATCTTGCTTCCCAAGACAACCCTGAGATGGGAATGAGAGAAAGGTTGCAGTCTCCATGTATAAGAGAAACATAGGAGAATTATTAAAACAAGTCAGGAGTTTGTCCAATTTGTCCAAGCGCCCTGAGTTTAAAAAAACCAGTAATGCTAGCAAGGATTGTAATACCATATACAAACACTGTTGTTACTCATTATACAAACATAACTGTTACTCATGCAGATCAGAGACCTGGCAAACCTTGCTTGCCAGGCACAGGATAGCCTGACAAGCACAAATAGGGCTTATTCTTTTGATCTCCCTTTATCAAAACATAAGAAAGCCTCTCCTTTTTCCCTCTCATTTTCCCATCCTCTCTTGATCTTCCTGTCACCTTGAGAACATCACCCTAAAGCCATTAAGTTTTCTCTAAGCCAGCACAGTATCTACACGGAATTAGGGTCACTGAATGCATGGAACTGACCTGGTAAGCAATATATTTTTCCAAATGTCATTTCCTTGTTTTTCAGGGGTGAGGAGAAGGGAAGTTGTTTTTCTTATGTCTTTTCTAGTACTCTCTAGATAAGCATATCCATTATTTCTATAACATATGCCTACATGATTTCTACTTTTTTCTTTTTTTGCTTCTAATAAAATATTCTAATAGAGGTCCTTCACTTTCTTTATTAAAATAAATGAGGATGGGCATGTTCCTTGAAAACTTGTGGAATAATTGAGAATGGGTTGTTTGGAATAACATCTTAGTGCTGAACATCTGAAATTCCCTCATATTGCCATGCAAAAGTCAACTGATTATTTTTGAGTGATGTATGCTATGCTGTTAGTCTAATTGAGCAGTGGCACTGCTCAGCCATAAAGAAGTTCACTGCATCAACAAAATTTAATTGGGGCACCTCAATATACTGGCATTTTCTTGCAGAGCTAGTTAAAATGAATACAGAAACTGTTCTGCACAAGGATTGAAGCATACATTCTTCATTTGAACCAGGGAAATTCACAGAAAAACTAATTTTTGCAACAGCATGCTGTGATTCTGCTTCCTGTTCTTTACCCCAGCAATCATTAGCTGAGTGCACACACACAATCAAAAGTCTCATTTATTCTATCACATGACATTTTGGGATTACTTAAATGACCAGGCTTCATTCTCATGCAAAAATTTTGGACAAGAAAAGAAAAAGTAACAAAAAATAAAAGGGGCGAGGGATTGTATAGCCATTTTACCAAAATTTTGTTTCACTTTGTACCTAAATTAGTCAGTCTGGTACTGATAATGACATCTGTATTAACATTCTGTTGTTTCCTAATGTGCAGAAGTGCTTGTNACATCTGCGATAAAGAAGCAGATTGCAGATTCCTCAGCAGAGAAAAAAGTGGGATAAGCTGGACCCCACAAAGCACAAGAGTCCTGAGGTGAAACTGACTCCTGTGCCTGAATCAAAGCTGTCCATACATGCAGCACACAGCACAGATGTGCCCTTCGGTGACAGCTCTTGCCCTCCTTGCTACTATAGTAAGGCAGTGATGGTCTCTTCACATGAATCAGGAATAACACAAGCACAGCCCAGAAAACCAGAGATCCTCTAGGCTTGGCAGAGATTCAGTTAACTCAACTCAACTTAGGAAAAATGAAATGAGGACTTGAGAGCAAGGAATAGTGTAAAAAACCCTCAAAGCTCAGAAAATCTGCCAATGCACCAGTGCTGTTCAAGCACAGTTCAGCACGTCTTCCAGCTTTAGGTCTGCTTTGAATGAGGAAGTTTGAGGCTGTGAGAGTTTCTACTTCTAATGATACATTCACTTAAATACAAAGGTTTCATCAGCAGAATCACATCTCTGAATGTCATGAGTCAGCTGAAAGTTGCAATTCAAACTCCACTGCTATTTAGGATATAATTCAAACACAGTCTGATGATTCTAAAAAGAAGAAAGAGACATTGATGAGCTGATTAATAGATTTTGTGGGATATCTGTGCATTCAAAAGTAGACTTTCTGAAAAATTTAGGGCACAATCCATCAAACCAAATGTATAAGTCAGTAATGCATTTAGATCTAGCCCAGTCATCTTGATTTCCTTTACAGTCAGAAAAGAAAATTAAGCTCTTTTAAGTCACTATCACCTCACTGAAACAGATATTTAAAGCAGGCGGCCAAACGACAGCAATTTCTTCTGGAATGACTGCATCATTAGTGACTAAAATTAAGCAGCATCAACCTTGCTATTTCTCACCAAATACTTAAAGCACGTGAATGGTAATTGATCTTCTGAGATTTTCTGGTCACCGAAGCTGAGGATCACCAAGTGCCATGCTCTGAAACACTGCTCCTTGCCTAAAATGTGCCTGTCCACAGGGGGTCGCCCGTGGACTGCCCCCAGTTCCAGAGGGACCATTTCTGCAGCAGGACAGCAAAGTGTTTGTCCCACAAAATGCAGCATCTTGAGTACCACCTACAGGTACCCTATTTTACTGGTTAAATTAATTGTTGGAACACCAGCCCAGATAATTGACCTAACGATGTACTGGGCACTGTGGTTTTGTGCCAAGAGGGATCTAGTTTCCCTATAAAGCTTTTCCCAAAATCTATCATAATATCTTGCTTCCCAAGACAACCCTGAGATGGGAATGAGAGAAAGGTTGCAGTCTCCATGTATAAGAGAAACATAGGAGAATTATTAAAACAAGTCAGGAGTTTGTCCAATTTGTCCAAGCGCCCTGAGTTTAAAAAAACGAGTAAAAGGATTGTAATACCATATACAAACACTGTTGTTACTCATTATACAAACATAACTGTTACTCATGCAGATCAGAGACCTGGCAAACCTTGCTTGCCAGGCACAGGATAGCCTGACAAGCACAAATAGGGCTTATTCTTTTGATCTCCCTTTATCAAAACATAAGAAAGCCTCTCCTTTTTCCCTCTCATTTTCCCATCCTCTCTTGATCTTCCTGTCACCTTGAGAACATCACCCTAAAGCCATTAAGTTTTCTCTAAGCCAGCACAGTATCTACACGGAATTAGGGTCACTGAATGCATGGAACTGACCTGGTAAGCAATATATTTTTCCAAATGTCATTTCCTTGTTTTTCAGGGGTGAGGAGAAGGGAAGTTGTTTTTCTTATGTCTTTTCTAGTACTCTCTAGATAAGCATATCCATTATTTCTATAACATATGCCTACATGATTTCTACTTTTTTCTTTTTTTGCTTCTAATAAAATATTCTAATAGAGGTCCTTCACTTTCTTTATTAAAATAAATGAGGATGGGCATGTTCCTTGAAAACTTGTGGAATAATTGAGAATGGGTTGTTTGGAATAACATCTTAGTGCTGAACATCTGAAATTCCCTCATATTGCCATGCAAAAGTCAACTGATTATTTTTGAGTGATGTATGCTATGCTGTTAGTCTAATTGAGCAGTGGCACTGCTCAGCCATAAAGAAGTTCACTGCATCAACAAAATTTAATTGGGGCACCTCAATATACTGGCATTTTCTTGCAGAGCTAGTTAAAATGAATACAGAAACTGTTCTGCACAAGGATTGAAGCATACATTCTTCATTTGAACCAGGGAAATTCACAGAAAAACTAATTTTTGCAACAGCATGCTGTGATTCTGCTTCCTGTTCTTTACCCCAGCAATCATTAGCTGAGTGCACACACACAATCAAAAGTCTCATTTATTCTATCACATGACATTTTGGGATTACTTAAATGACCAGGCTTCATTCTCATGCAAAAATTTTGGACAAGAAAAGAAAAAGTAACAAAAAATAAAAGGGGCGA
>WBNQ01068360.1:1368-39608 GCA_013401375.1 Spizella passerina | reverse complement strand
AAGATGTACTTACAGCATGTCTTGTGGGCAGATAGGAGCTTGATGTGCTACAGCTGCCCACGCTGGAGCCAAAGCAGAAGCCCCATATCCATCGTGTGCATTGTGTTGGGCTCAAGCTAATAAGCTCGGTCTCTTGGCAGGATGTGTTAGATCAGGCTTACTGCTGTGCTAATTGTGCTTACACAGCTTCCAGTTTGGAGCTGGCTCATTTACAGCTGGCTTGGATGGTGGCCAAGAAGGCTCGCCTCTGCCTGCAGTATGCCATGTAGACATACACACATCCAGCACTTCAACATGTCTGTCAATAGCAGGAAATTTTATTTGGAGGGAGGGGATAATCTTTGGCCTGGCTGCAAGTGTAAACAACGACAATATTAACAAATGAGGAAGCAGGTAACAGTTTAATAAGGAGAAAGTTTGATGATTTTAGCCTAATTTAGACTCACTGCCACAAGTTGTTTTCAGCCTGCTTGGCCCTATGTTGTTCCTCATTTACCACTGGTTTTGTGGGAGTTTTGGTTTGGGGTTTTTTTCCAATATAGCTTGGGAACGCTTCCCGGATTCAAGAAACCTCATTGTAGAAGTGAGCAGCCTGGTATTTTAACTGAGAAACAGAAACAAATTTAAACACAATGTTAAAAAATGGGCAAACATTCAGAGGATAGAAACTTGCTTTTATGATTTGCCCATCCACTGTTTTTCATCTTCCCTTACTTCATATGTTAGCAAGTTATTGTGTACACTGGCTCTAGTGCAGTGTCAAGGATTGGCCCATTTTAGTGCTGAAGTGCTGTAGTTACCTAAAAGTACAGGATACTCACTAGTAACAGGAATTATTCAGGAAGAAGAAACCCAGAGCTGTAAAAAGTTCAAGTTTGTTTATTTAGGTCTGAAAAGCTAGAGCTCAGAATGAAAGCCACATCCTCAACTGGCAAAGATCAGTTTCATCAGTTACCAGCAGCTGTGTCATTCACTTCATCAAGAATATGTCCCCTCAGTTATGATGAAATCTTCTGTCTGTAGAGGAAGGTGATGGTGGATGGGAACATGGGAGTATGTACACGTGTGTGTATATAAAGAGAGAGAGAAAACTGGGCTAAGTCTCTTAATTTATTGTTAAATAATAAAATTATTAATGAGCCAATTGCTATGAGCTCTCTTAATATTTGAGCCCATTTTTTTCTCAAATTATTTTTGAGTTGCAAACATCCATGCATCACTGCATTAACTTGCTTGACAGTTTAGAGGCCACTTCTCCTTTTAAACAAGCCTTGAAGAGACAGTAACAGCCTTCTAGTTCTACAATCACTGTTATTAAAGCAACCAGGGGAATGTATCTCTGCAAAGGCAGAGTTGAATAATGATTTAGCTTCCAGAATTAATTTGGAATTTCATCAGCACTAAGTAATATTTTAGTGGCAGTATAATCCTGAACATTACATATTAAGTCTGCAGACGGTGCTGCCAGAGGAAGAACCCTGCAGTATTTAAGTGACACTGTAACACCATGGTATTATATTCAGGTCATTAGGGGGCATTTTACAGGATTGAAGTGATCTGGCGGAATGTCAAGGGTGAATTGTGTTTTCTCTGTTTCTTTGTCTCTCCAAATATGTAGATTAGGGGTTTAAAAAAAGTAAATGACACGTTGGTCACCAATGTTCCTCCCCTGTCTCAGCCCAGTGTATCACCTGTGCACCACTTGCACGGTCAACAAACCCTGAGGGGAAGGGAAGGGGAATAATAGATACAGATGGCTCAAATGCTGAGAGAGCGCTGTACTGAAGGCTGGGGGGTTTTCTGTATGAATCAGAGCAACTGATAGATAAGCATGATTTCAAGTATTTGGCTTTTGTGTCAGGTGTCAGCAGGTGTCCAGAATGATGGGAAGTTCTGAGCTCCAAGGTAGGTGTTTCCAGAGCAGATCCCTAACACTACGAGGCAGGGGCACTCTTGTAGTTGAATATAGTAAGGGAGATGAATGCCTCTCTCCCCTTTGTGCTTTAGAAATTCCTTCTAAATTCATGTGTGTGGCCCATCATAATGATTTCGATACCTCTTTTCCAATGTAGTCATCAGTCAGACAGCTCTGGTTGAATTTAGGGAGAGTATTAGGCTGTGAAAAGCATGTGTTCTCAGCAGCTCATTGCTGCCTCTGGCAGAAGTTGCTGCCATTCAGATCTGCTATCTAGATTGTTCACATGATTATTCTGTGCACCATTGGAGACAAACTGGGCTGGGTTAGTTTAAACATGTAAATAGTAGCTTTGGATCATTCTTTCTGCAAGAAACAGATAATCATGACACAAGTAGCCTACTGTCTAACAGCAAATTTCACCACATCAGTCTTTCCTTGTCTTTCCTTCACTTTGTTTAAACTACAGCTTTTGAGGTGGTGGGAACATTTGTTAAAAGCAGTGATTAGAAAGGATCACTGACAATGAGTGAAGCTGAAATGATGTTTATCTTCCAATGGTGGAAATGGCAAGGTAACATGCTGGTTGGTCAGGGGTTCATAGCCTTTTCAGATAAGAGTGGCCATCATAGGAATGGGGTGCATGGCTGTGATCTTTCTGTGCTCCAAGTAGTTGAGGGGGGAACCCCAACAACAGTTTGTCTCTTGGAAGAGTTTAGTTTTCTCTAATCTAGAAGATGGGCCAATTTGTTATAGGATAATACCTGTTTTCTTCTTGCTGCACTCCATGTGATGGGAAATTCTTAGAAAAGTCTCATGGGCAAGAGGTGTGCCTGGCTGCTGCAGAGCAGTACTGAAAAGGAGTGGTGAGGATACTGGACAGTTGGACATGATTTTTACAGGT
Source organism: Spizella passerina (assembly GCA_013401375.1). Taxonomy (NCBI): domain Eukaryota; kingdom Metazoa; phylum Chordata; class Aves; order Passeriformes; family Passerellidae; genus Spizella; species Spizella passerina. Next base: position 36,789 of record WBNQ01068360.1, on the reverse strand, counting down.
CTTTCCTGTAAAAGATATGTAAGATAGCATTAAAATCTTACTAGGGAGTGGTGGCAGGACTGGTATTTGTGGAGAAGTGCTGGCTATGCCAGTGGCAGAGTTGCCTTAGCTGGCAGAGCTGCTGCTGTAGAGGGCTGGGAAGGCAGATCAGCAGGTTAAACACGGCTGTGGCCGACAGCTCCGTGAGCACTCATGAAGGGAAGCTCCTGTTCCTCTGCTGCCCGACTGTGGGGAAAGGCAGTAAGCTACAGACAATAGCTGGGCTCTGCACCCTGCCTACATAAATGTCTTCTGCTCTGAATACCCACTTAGAGGGATGACTGGATCAACCCACAATAGCATGTTTTCTGTTCCTACTGCTTTCATATATGTCAAAATATTTCAAATAGTATTCACTGTATTTTAAATTACTTCAATACCTTCTGCTTCTTTTTTTTCATTAGAAAAGACTAAACTTTTATTTTCATATGTATAGATTACTTTCACAGAGGGTAAAGTTTGAGTTTAGATTTTGAGGACTGTTCTCCCTTGATTTTGCTTTGGTTGTCACCTGCTTTTGTTTTAAAATATGTATCAGGAAGCCAGTTCTGTCCAACCATTTCTAGTGGGTATTTTTTCAAGTTAAAGGCAATGGGCTTTCCTGAAAAATGTCCATAGAAAAAGAACTCCCCAGAGTGTGTCTCTAGTGATCTGTGCAGTTAGCAGTTACTCCTGTGAGCTGTCATTTTACAGTAAAAATAGAAAATGTAAAATATTGATTGCATATGCAAGTACAAGAAATGTACATCTGTATACTAGCTCTCCAGGAGCTTGTAGATAAAAATAGATTTCAGTCATATTTTTCCTTTTAATGTGCCACAACAAGTAAGTTTTTGGTCTTGAAGGAAGTATGTGTGAAACCATAAGGCTATAAACTTGTGAAGAGAACTTTATTCCAGGTATTTAGTTAAATAAATTACCATGGGCATTTTCTGGGGCTTCTTTTCCTAAGTGAGGGACATGTACTACTTATCATGGTGCAGCAGTGAGCAATACTATAAAGTTCAGATCAGGAGAGATCTTTGTTAAGCATATTGTATATCAGGTATTGTAGTTTATGCATGCTGGAAATACATAGTGGCCTGATGCCCATGTTACTGTTCCACTTGTACTGCTTTTTCAATGTATTTGCTGATGCTGCAACACTTTTTGCACTAAGTTTTAGATAATTCAACACCTGCTTTTCTCAATTGAAATAATCCTGCTGCTGTCACTGGTGGTACACAGCTAAAGCCTGTTTTCCTTCCATCTCACGAAGGCAAACATCTGGAGGATAGGGTTCACTGTCCTTGGCCATTGAATCTGTTGTGACTTCTGATTGCTATCACTTTGAAGAATTGTCAGATACTGTTTTGATCCAGAAACTCTCCAAACCAACCTGTACCTCTAGCTTCTTGTAAAGATTGGTCATGAAACTAGGAAGATTGTAGGACAAGCCACATTATCTTATGAAGTGATGTGTATGTGATAAGTTCTGAGTAATTACACAATAAAGTAATCAGCCAGCAACTTGTTATGTTTCTCAGCTGGGAAGCTCAATAATAGGTCTGGCAAAAATAGAATTTTCCTTTTAATAGCCATTGTCAAAGTATTTTTGATATAATAATGAACTTGTCAAAGTTTATTTAAAGTTGAACGGATATCAGGTTTACTTTCCAGTTCTTTGTAGAATGAATCTTAATAATGAATTGAAGGTGTTTTAGAAATAGAGTTTGTGGTGGAGTTTCATTTAAATGATTATTCCCTTCATCCAGTGTGGTGTAGGACTGTATATATTAATCTCAAATTATGTCTTATTAAACAATTTGAGTAATAACCACCTGGTTCTTTGATATTTTGGGTTTATACATGAAACCAGGGGATCAACTATATTTGCTCTTTTTGTTGCCGAAATGGAGCTTGACTTCTGAAAACAGCTTAATGGAGTGGATTCAGTTTTGATAGTGGTATAAGAATATACCCATAATAGCATCCAGCATTTTTGGGAAGGTTTTGCCTTTGTTTTCTGTAGCTGGTAAATTTACTGTTTTGGATGTAAATACATCCAAACCCAATTTACTACTTGTAACATGAATATACTATACAAGCTACTAGAATATTTGTAGCTGTAATGCTCTCTGATGGAGAGGCTGTACTTAGCAGTATGTCTGCTTTCTTCCTTTTGTAAGCTTGCAGTTGATTCTTTTTTGGACAATGTGCATGCACACATACTCACACAAAGTGCATTATCTGCCTGAAGCTTCAGGCTAAATGTGTGAGCCCAGGTGTCGTATTTCTAATGCCCTTTGCATGAAATGTGAGGTAACTGTCCAAGTGTAGAAGCTGTAGGTGTGTTTATGAAACATGAAGTACGGGCACAGTCTGCGATTTCAAGTGTGTTGTGGAAATGTCTGTGGTAAGGCTATGCTGTCTTCGAAACCAACTTCTGATGTTCTTGAACTTCAGACTTCTCAGTCCTGAAAAGTGAATTACAGAATACCTTAAATACCTCCATGTGTGTTTATATTTAATAGGTCTAAAACCACTCACACCAAGGTAACTTACTGCAAAGCAGAAACATCTGCTGAATCAATTTTCATGAAGTAGATGGTTTTCTAAAGGTTTTGTGTTGTGAGGCCTCTCAGGCAAGAGGGGAAGAAAGATACAGGTATGGTGATCTGTTAAGTAAATGAAACAAGTGGATTGTGGGTAAATAAATGAGTGACAAAGAGATGATGTAAGGAGAACAAAAAGCATTCTTACACACAGAACAGTGGATAGTGCCTACTGTCCATCATGATCCCAAACGCGAGAAAAATCAAAGGCTTTTTTCTTACTGGAGAGACTGAAAGAAGGTCAAGTTCAAAAATAGCTTTGGGTCAAAAAGGAGGGAGGAGAAAGAGACAGTGTAGTCGCTGAGATGAGTAACTTCAGATCACATTTGAGTGTCTGGGATGTCATTGAGGGAGCTGCTGCTGAGGAAGAGGCCTGCCGTAGCTAATATTTTCAGTGTAGAGCTGACACACGATATCGCTACCAGAAATGGGCTGCTTTGGGTGCAGATTGTCATTGTACCCTGTTTATTGGTCTCTATTGATCCTCCATTTCCATGGGTGTGATGCTGGGACTTCTGAGGCCACATGCCTTGGTTTTCTTGTGGCAATATTCCAAGCTATTCTATAAATCCTTCCTCATGAATTATGGAGGAAAAAAACTTCCCTGTTCCTTAAATGGTTAAGACTACTAGGAAGACAGTGAAGGCTTTTGTGTAATTTAACCCTTCTTGTCCTCAGCTGTTTACTCATTTACACAGTTAGAAATTGACATAAATGGTGGACGTGTGTTCTAATCCTTATCATCACTGTAACACCTGGAAGTCATAACTTTTGAGGCAGCAGAAATGGTTTAATGTTGCTGAAACTTCTTTCCTATATGCATGAAAAGTTCATATGGTAGTGGATTTAATCTGAGACTTGTGTACAAGTACTCTGACTAAATACTCTGTGTTTAGAAACAATGTAGGATCTAATATACCAAGGAGAAAGAATTGATTTAATTTTATTCAAAAACTTGCAAACAGATTGAGTCCCTCATAATCTTAGCAGCTGATACCTGTAGTTAGATTTTGAGGAAGTGTCTTCTACTAGCATCTCAATATTTTAACTATAGTTTAAAAAAAATAAATTTTAAAAGTAAGGCATAATACTATTGAATGAGATAAGAATCTGAAAACTGCGGCTCAATAAACTGATATGTTCTTCAGGAAATTGATGCTATATCAAAAGCTGCTTCTTCAGATAGCAATCATTAGCTTAGCTTCCCAAAATGAATGTGAAATACCAACATTGAGAAGGCTGTACCTGCTTATAATGGTACTGGTTTTGTATACAGCATTCTTGACTTATCTTGAGAGGGGTTCTGACACAAAACAAAACCAATGCAAACTGTTTTAGTCACTAGTACTTTCTTCTGACCTTAAGTATTTCTTGGCTTATGTGCATGAGATCACTTTGAAGAAATTTAGATATTTTCTTTTCTCTTGTTTGGGTTTTTTTCCCCGCTTTGTTTTAATGACCAAATATACAGAATAAAAAGAAGTCCTCCAATTAAAATATAGATTAGATATTTAAAATTAAGCATATTCTCACGTACAGGAATTAAACTATAAATGTATGTCTTTCGAATTAGTCTTTCTAAACAAGGCACAGAAAGCTACATCTGTTGCAGTGGCAGTGGTGTTTGTTTCCTTTTTTTCTTTTGCAATAGCTGAATGTTTTCTTCAAATAATCTCTTTTATATATATAAATATATATTATATAATAATCTGGAAATCTGCCACTGCTGTGCAAATGAAGCAGTGTCCACTGGACCAAGTAGTATCTTGCATTGAAGTCCCTTAGCAGAAGGAGCAGTGAGACGTGCATGCCTGGCCCATGTGTGATCTGTGTGTAACAGATTATCTCTCTTGAAAATGAGTATTCACAGCCCTCTTAGAAGTCACTGTTCTAAAGGGTGTTCCTCATTCACAGGGAGTGAGGCATGTTGCTGTCCCACTCAGTGGGACCCCAGAGGTCAGCCTGAACCCTGCAGATCCACTGGGAAACATGAAAGCTTTGGGGTGACCTTCAGATTTTTAGATGTGGGTAGATGTGGTTTGGTCAGTCAGTGTATTTGTCTTTTTCAGCCCTTTTGAGATGAGCTTTAGTGTGCTGAGTAGCATAGATGGGCATTACTTGCTTGCACTGAACTGCTGTTTAGGTGACCAAATACATAAGCAAGCTGATTTTTGCACTGAGCATTAAAAAAAAAAATAGGCACAATTCCCACTAGTTCTACTGTCAAATCTGTCTGAAAATGAATGATTGTTAGTGTTTTCACACTGATGATATCTTGGAGTCATGAATTATTTATCTTCATGACTACATGTGTGTGAGAAGGGATTTGGTTACCCCTGTTTTACAGGAGACAGACAGGGCATGAATTGACTTGTAGGCTGTGCCTGTGCTAATGTAGAGTGCTCCATGGAATGACTCTGTTGGGAAGCTGCAAGGAAGGGTGTTGCTCATTGTACTGTGCTTTATTTTTAGAGGATTCAAGAGCAAACTGCTGCAAGCATCAGACTGGAAGGAATATTGCCTTTTCTCACACTTTCTTAAGTCTGTAAAAGTCCTTATCAAAAACTGGTAGTGTTTTCAAGTCTCATAATGGCTTAAGAGTCTTGTGCCTCCTGAAGGAAGCCCAAACCAGCTCAATTGTTTCTTTTGAGGGCAAGGTGCAGTGCGTTGTTTGTGCCGCCAGCCTTGGCAATGCCTTCCCCTCCCCAACTTCTTTGTCCCCCTTCTTCCCTTCCCCCGCCTCCCCAGTTATTTTTCCAGAGACCTTGGCTTGCTGCTTCTGGGGCAGCAGCAGCAGCTGCTAGTGCTGTCCTGTAATTCTTCCCTCTCAGTCACAGGGGACTGGAAGGGGAAAGACGGTCTGTCTCAGCAGCAGTCCACCAGCTGCCGCTACCATCTATAATGCGTAAATTTGCAAAATATAGCTTTTAATTTTGCTTTGCAGTCAGAATGAAAAACTAGAGTGCACCACCACTGCCATCATTGATTGATTAATAGAAATAAATGCTCCTTGCTCCCCGGTTCAGACTTGGACAAAAAGAACTTGGAAGTGGCTAAAAATAAAAGGTAAGAAACCTGACAGACTTTCCCACCAACAGAGTAATTAAGAACACATTGTTGTGTGTGTGTGCTTGAGAATGTGCTCTGGCTAGGAAAAAGCTGTTGAGTAATGCAAAAATATTAACTAAATCAGAGTATAAAATCAGGCTTGGGGGTCATGATACTCTCTGAAGTACATGGATATGCAGGGCTTCTTTGTTACAGCCTTAATGACTGAGGGACTCCCACAGATTCTAGCCTAAGAGGTTTTGAAATTGTGCATTGAGACATATTTTTTGATTTTGAGGTTTTTCTTAAAGGAGAGAAGGGGAATTAAAGAGGAATAGGCAGTATTCTTTCTCTGCCAGCAATGTAGTAGCCACAGTAAGTGCTTGTTTTGTGTCCAGTCATACACCTTGGGTAAGGAAATGGCCCATAGAAAAGGTAAGCAGCCCCCAAATTTTCATTAGAAATGGATTTGTAACCTCTTCAGTGTGCATTTATGAATGATGAATCTTTTAGTTGGAGCACTCAAGAAGAACCAGCCATAACATGGCCAAAATTTGTGAGAGAATTTGTTTGAATTGAATAGTTTAAGTCAGTGGGTTGTTCAGAAGATTTGAACTATAAAACACCATACATAAAAGAATTCACGTTGTTGTGGCACAGATGATTGACCAAAGAAAAATTGTTGTGTGTGTAGCTGGGAGAAGTAATTTTATCACAAGTCAGTTTTGAGTTCATTTGTTAGAATTTGAGAGAGAGCAGATCTAAACCTTACCTTTGTGGACAGCCTGTGTCAATAAATTACAATGTAATCTAGTACCTATCCCAGAATTACCAGTCCTGATTTCTGTACATCTTACATTATACTAATGTCAGCTGTTTTAGGTAAAAGCATAAGCAGCCCCTGATCTCACAAGACACACTAGTTTGAGTAGCTATGTTGTACAGACATGTTGGCAGAAGTCAAGTAAATCTAGATGTGTCTTTGGGACTCCAAAGAAAACCAATTGAAATAGTTGAAGGAATAAACAAAGCATACTTTGTGCATGTGTGTGCACATATTGTCTTTAATTTTTTGGAGTTTTTTAGCATGTGGAAAATGAGTGTATACCAGACCTCCCATCTCCTGGGAAAAGAGTAAGAAGAAATTATGTAGTTGACCCATTATTCAGGCACTTTGGAATTAAGAGAATGGAAGAGCAGTTTGTTTCTCTGAAGTCCTTCTTGCTTATATACATATATTTTAAATAAACATGGTATGCTCAAATATTTATATAAAAGCAGTGTTCAGTGGTATCAATTGGGCAAAGAAGTAAAATTTAGTCAAGTGCACACACTTTGTTTCAGTTGCAGTGTTTTGGGTGGCTACCTGCTCACTTTCAGGGAGAAGAGGATAAAAATTAACTCGGAGAGGCTTTTCACAGGTGAAAACCAGCTGAACTCTTGGAAATACTACTTTAGCCACACTTGACAATGTTGCACATTACTAGTCTTGTCAAAGTGTCAGAAATTGCCTATTGAAAATTGTTTGTGTTTAACCTTTAAAGAAAGACTGCTAGAGTGTGTTTTGAAACTGAAATGGTAGCAAGCTCAATTGCAGCTTGCTAAGTTCTGACTAGGTGTCAACAAAGGCCTCTAGAATTCACAGTAAAGCTTCCAAGAAAGCAAGGTCCCCTTTCCAATATGTATTTTCATTTGTCCTCCTGTTGTGGTAAAGGCATCTCTCTTCTGCCAGTGCTTTCTGAGCTATGCACTGAAGTCTTTTGAAGATGATTGAATTTGTTTTTTATTGACTTTTTCTTCCCTTCAAAATTAATAACTTTATTTTAACATTCAAGGTCCCAAGCACAGCTTCTTTCATACAGAGATTGTTACCTTGGCACTAAGAAAAGGACCCTTACTCAATACTGATATTTACAGCACAGGCTGTTTTCCATCCATTCTGCAAGGCCTGATTCTTAATGCAAAGAACAGCATTAAAGTGTCAGTGAGAACCAACCTTTCCTCATTTCTGCCCCTGTGGGGATTTGAGCAGTCTCTGCACCCTCCTGCATAGATGCTGTATGCAGGGGATGCCACTTCTGGGGCAAAGCTAACCTGGGAATAGTTGAAGAGTGGAGTTCTGAGGGTGTACACTGAAATGTTTCTGTAGCTGCATTTTCAGTGGGTACCTCCTGTTTAACTCTCTACATGGAAGTGAGAAGGTGGCTGTTACTGTTGTATCTTGTCCATGGAACTTTGGCTGTGGGTGGGAAGCCCATAGTCTAATCTGTAGATCCATTCTGTTGTTAGGATAAAGCATTTTGAGATAAGAATAGTGAGAAATAGATGTTAAAAGATCAGAAAAGAGACCTAAAAGCACACTGCAGTCTCCCTGAAAAGGATTTGAGCACTAGACAATGGGCAACTTCATTTCTAAATTCCTCAGCCACAGAATTCCTTGGTAGTCTTACAAATCCATGTTCCCCAAAACCTTTTCAAGGGAGTGAAAAAGAAAGAGGGAGAACAAAATCTAAGTTCTAAGCTTGCCTAACATGTCACTTGGTATAACAGCACTTCTATATGTCCTTAATAAACACAATGCCAGATCTGGAGCCAGAGGATAATCTTTTGCTCTAAATTGTTTTCCTATACTATCTGAAGCTGCACAGTGTAAAATCAGGAGTGGAGAAAGGCTATCCCAAGTCTCTCTCTTTGCTGCTGGTACAAGCATGATTTCATTATACAAACATTTGCTCCATTAATTGTCATTATTCCTAATCCTCCATTTTGCTTAATGGCAAAACATTTCACTGCAGGGGAAAAAAAATTAGATTAAAGTAAAGACTTTCAGACAGTAAAGACTACTAATTGAAACCTGCAAGGGATACCCCCATCATGGAAATTCAAAATTACAAACGTTATTATGATGTAACTGGAGAAGTGATACTTCAAAATCCTCATAACACTTTACATTAAGTTTTTGTATGTTGTAAATCAGGATTGGTTGATTTTTTTTTCTTCCTCTGTAAATGTAAGAATGTAGTAAATGGGTGCACATGTGTGTTTGTACAACATGCATTTTGTGTGCTGATGGAAATTAGAGGTTTTGATTGTGCATTTGTGTCCATGTGGACCTCTAAAAGGAGCTATGTTGCAGATGGGGATGCTGGAATGTTTTGGTTTTGTTTCTCCCTGCTCCTTCCATGTGAGGTTTTTTTTAGCACCTGTCTTCCCCTGCAGTAGGACTGCATTGAGAACTTGGGATAAAATACTTTTCCCTGTGCAAAGCTCACAGGTGTGTTTGTTTTGCTCCTTTGCAATCTGTGGTATACAGCGATGTAGAGGTCTTTTTTCTTTTCTCTTCTCTAGAGGTTGCTAATACTTTACCAAAAGGAAGAGTGAGGCATAGGAGAAGGGTTCTCTGCCTCTCCCTCCTGCAGCTCCTGCAGGAAGGGGAGAGCAGTGAGCTGCTCCTGGAGCTCCTTTCCCATATGACAAACCTCCAGCTTGCAGGCACACAGATGGGGTTGCTTTGAATGCAGAAAAATACAAATGCTGATACTTATCTGAGAAACATCATGTGCCTTCACTGAGGGTACAGTGGTAAGACGGCACTTCATAATGGGTTTTTAGATTGCACAACATTTGTTAAGGAAAGGAATAAAAAGAGTACTTCCTTTGAAAGGAAGAAAGTAATATTATAAAAGACATTCCTCAAATATTTCTTAAAAATTTGTGTTGTTTTGGAGTTTAAACCTACATAGTTCTGGAATTTTGGGTTACTTTTTGGTTTCCTGATTTGGCACATTTTTGGATGCATAGTGTATATTGGTTGTGTGTGTGTCATGAAGAAACTTCAGTAAAATGTAAATTCATGGGTTTAAAATTACTTTTCCTGAGGTGATCTGTTCTCTGTGTGTTTTGTGCTCTGCGTCTCCCTCCATTCCCGCACCCTCAGGTCCATTAGGTGTAAGTTGGATTAGCTCAGTGACTCTTATCAGGCCTCTTTTTTTTTCCTGTTACCCACTGATATATTTATGTGACCTAAAGAGTGAACTCCAGGCACAACCTTATTCCTGCTGGGGACAGGAGCTGCATTTGCTGAAGCCCTGTGTGGGTGAATAGTACCCCACTGTGCTCTATATGGGAAAGTGTGTGGGTGGCAATTTACATGGTAAACAAAGGCAGGCAGAGAAGGAGGATACTTAAGCTTATGTTTTTAATGCTTCTCCTTAAAAAAATCTGTTGAAAGTTAGCAGCAGCAAATATCACAAAAAGAAGATTGGTGTAGATTTTTCCATTTTTAAGAATCCATCTTTAAATTAAAGCATTTTTGACATGCTTTTGTAGATAAATTTATTGATATGACTTGTACTGATTTTTGTGGTAAAGGCAAATAAAAACTGTACCTGTGACTATTCACTTTAAGGATAAATGGAAACCTTTTATTTAATCAGCAAAATGGTTCATACTCATCTGAAGGATCACACACATCCCCTTCCTGCCACGCTAAATAGGTTGTTTGCTTGTTTGTCATAAAAGGTGTAAAAAGGCAATGTGAATTAGACAGCAAAAGGCTAGAGAGAGTGTCAGGAAGCATTGACATTCTTATTTGTGGCGTGTATCTACTATGTGACCTTGGACAAGTCTCTTCACCTATGCCATATCCTGTTATTAGATTATAAATCTCTGCTGGGAGGATGCTTGTCGCAGTTTGCTTTTGTATCTGGCAGAGGGTCTTTTAGATATCATTGTAAAACAAATAATAGAAATAAGGATAAAAGGGTTTTTTCTGGAACACTAGCCATCGATGGAGATAGGGATTTCTTTTTAAGCTTGCTCTGGTGCCCACTCATCTACAAAAAAGTTTATTCACTGTGTCACCTTCCAAGCAGTAAAAACCTTCTAACATGAAATTTGCTATGCATTCAACTAAATAAATGTGAGGGACTGTCCTTGAGAAGTTTTGCAAATGCATCCTAAACTGAAAAAACCTAACACATGAATATTTGCAGTATTTTGATTAACGTAGAGGCTTTCTGTGGTGTTGCTGTTTAAGCTGTATTTTAGTTGTGGTCGCAGTCTGTTTCCTGTGGCTCAGAGCGGCTGATCAGTGCGATAGCTGTTAACCCCCAGCCATGCTAAGGAGCTCAGCTCAGGCTGCTCAGGGAGAGGAGCTGCCTTATTCCATGTGATGGACCTTGTTCCAGTCTGCCTCTCACTTTGCTGCGATGCCCTTCGTGCTGGGAAGGAGGCTGGCACGGGAGGCTCTCCCTTGCAGCTCCCTGAGGCGCAGCCAGGCCGCTCACAGCTGCTGCTGGGCAGGAGCGCTCCTGGTGTGACCCTGGTGTCTGGGGGCCTCTGCGCCGAGCTCCTTCCCTGCACTGTGCTTGATGAGTGGTGTGCTTCAGCTGTGGGAATTCAGCTCTGGCTTTTGCAGGGTTTAATAGTAAAAACATCATGGATTTGCATGTCACTGGGAGGAAAACCCTACCTGCTTCTGGTTGCAATGTAGAGGAGCAAATATGTATTTTTTTAAAGTTTTTGGGTGGTTTTGTTTTGTTGTTTTTGAGGTTATTTCTTCTATGACATTCAGGAGGCAGCAAGTCTATTTTTCAAGTATTTTGCTGCTGATGCACTACCAAATTTTTAAAAGAGAGAGAAATTAAAATTTACAGATGATAGTCACTTGACTCTTTAATTACAAAATAACACTTTCATTTGAAGTAACATAAGAAAGATTGCTTTTTAATTGTTTTATATTGTCATAAAGGATAAATATGTAAGTCTAATCTGTGCTCCTGCATACAGCCTAGAGTCTCCTCTCCAATAATATTTCTGTCAAGCTGTTTAATTTGTTGTAGCTTTTAAAAGATGTCAGGTGATGTAGTAATTTAAAAGGTAAAAAATGAGGATGGTACAAAGAGAAGATACCTGACATGAATACAATATAATGTACATGTGGTTCAACTTACTCTGGATAATATTCCTGTGCTTTTCCTGTTTGTTCCTTGGGCGTGACTTTGCTAATGGCACAGAGGGTATTGACTGAGGTCTTTGCTGATAATTGCATCCTAAATAGAATTAAATATGGAGGTCGTGCTAGCAAGGTGCTAATTGGCTTACAAACAGTTTTGAGATTTTTCATTTTGCCAGCACTAGATTAGAGCATGTGGTGCAGCAGTTCTTGGACAGAGAGGACTGATGGAGTTGCTGAAGCCAACAAAGCAGGATGTCCTGTGGTGCCACGTTGGTGATGGGTGCTTTGTGCTTAAGGCACAGACAAAATACTTCTTGGCTAGCTGTGGGACTTTAGGGAAGCCATTTAGTCCCACTGTCTAAAAGAGAGCGGTACTTTGCCACTTGTCATTCTGGAATTTAAGCTTGGTGGGGTGGTATATATTTATAAATGAAAGGTTTGTCATTGTCTTACAACATCACTCGAATACAGGCAGGTTTAAAATGTGTTTGTCATCTTGGAACAAAACCATGGTGGGTTTTCTGCATTAGTGTGGATATGCCATATTGATGCTACACTGACTTTCAGCTATCCTCAGCTGTTTGCAAAGGCTCCAAATGTTGCTTAGACAACACACCTTATTCTTCTAAAAGCCAAGGCTTTCGTGGAAGCAGTCAGTGTGATTTTCAAAAGCAGGCTGGTGTGGGAGTGCTAGGGGATGTGGGAGACAAAAGGAGCAGCCAGGGCTGTAATGAGCACCTTGGTGGCAGTTGGGTGCAGCTGTGCCAGGCGGTGCCGTGGCTGTGGCTGAGCGTGACTCACGCCGGGGATCGCTGCTTTCACCTCCTGCTCCTTTCTCAGAGCCCTGCTCTGCTCCTGTGGGGTTGGCAGAGCTGCTCACCAAGCAGCTGCTGGCCTGCTGTGAGTGATAGCTTGCCATAGGAAGGTAAACCAGAAGCAGAGCTGCTGGCAGCGAGGGCTTTGTGGTGGTGGTCTGTCTGTGATACCTCTTATGTTAGGCCTCAAATGATGATGCAGTGATGGTTTTCAGTGGGAACATATTTCAGCAAAGGCTGAAAAAATTACAGTCTGACATGAATTTTTTGTGGGCAGTTAAGGAAAAAAGTAATACTGTGAGTCACTGGTAGCAAAAACCTCTGTGTTGTTTTTGGTTTGTTGGGGGTTTCTTTTGTTTTTCTTTTTTAAGGCAGCTTGTTTTTGCTGAAATTTAATCTCTGTAAAATAGAGTTCTTGAATTTTTGCTGGTTTTTTAGGAGGTCAGCAAAAGTTTAGGTTATCCCCTGATTTCACAAATACAAAGGGTCTGTAGTTGAGGCCAAGTATGGGACCATGCATCCACTGAAATTAGTCATGATATTTTTTTGCCTTGGCAGATATTGTATCAATGTGGGTCTAAACCTATTTGTTGCCTCGCTCAGACCTTTGAGTTTATCCTGTAGCTGCTCTAAAGACCTGATTTTTATCAAAGTTTTATTATATAAATCTTTTTCAGTCTTGGAAAGATAATGCATCCTTGTGTAAAAGCTGCTTCTTGCTGGAATCGATGCAGAGCAAGGCTCAGTTCCTTGCAGGGCAGTGTCATTGTTGTGAGGTTATCAGAAGGTTAAAGGTACAAATCAGCTGTTGGCTCCAGAAACTTGGAATCGATGCAGAGCAAGGCTCAGTTCCTTGCAGGGCAGTGTCATTGTTGTGAGGTTATCAGAAGGTTAAAGGTACAAATCAGCTGTTGGCTCCAGAAACTTCTATGAGGGAAATATGGAACAAGATACATCTTTTTTGCAAATGAGATAGCACTGTGTGTGAAATTCTGACCTTTGCTGTAAGAGGTGCAAGTGCAACAAGATTTTGTGTCTCCAAGAAGACAAGATTTAGATGTTCCCACTTGGGCTGTAAAAGGAGGTGAACTTTTGCAGAGAGCATTAATAATGCTTGTCATGGGTTACTGTTGTGCATCCTGCTTCAAAAAACAAACCTTTCTCCAAAACTTTGATCCTTTTTAGGTGGTTAAAGAAGGTACAAGAGGCTTTTTACTGCATTTTCACATGCCTCTGAACTGATGCTTGGGGTTTCTTGGAAGAGGAAGGAGTAATACCCCAGCAAAGGCAATTCTTGAAATACTTATGGCCATTTTTAAATTGGGACAAATTGAAACTTTCCCGGGATTTCTGGACAAAGTGATGCTAGTAAGGGTGTCAACTTCTTGAAGCTGGCCTAAAATTTCTGGAAGTTTGGAGGTTTGCACAGTGCTAGTGGCAAGTAGTGCTGCCTGAAAAAAGATGCACAGTTCAGGTTTTGAAAAAGGACAACTTGCTGTGATAGATAAAGCATAATATATTTAAAAGCATTTTGAGAGTTGAAATATGATTTTGGTTTCTTCTACCCTGACTTACTCCTCCTCCCCATTTATATTTTTCAATAAATCTGCAGCACTGGAGTTAGGAAAGTGATTTAGGAAGACAAGACTGGGTGACAAGCTACCTAGGCAATGGCAGACATATTAAGCATTCTAAACAGTATTCTACTCTCTTATTTGAAGAAGCATTTCTTTTAACATTTAACCCCATTAGAACTTCAACATTGTAAATGATGATAAGATGTTTAAAATACATTTTGGTTTTTCTCATTTGTGTTGTCATCCTGTGTTTACAGTGGAACACATTGTAAGTTTAAGACTTTAGAAATTCTTCATTTTGGAATTGAGAAATGTATGAGAAATAGGATTTTTCAGGCAGTCTGAATTTCCATCTCAAATTAACTGGAAAATCCATGTCTTCCAAATTTTCTGTTAAAAATAGTTTACAAAAAATTGCTTTGAAATGGCTCTCTCTTACATGATGCAGAATGCTGTCATCTTCCAGTGTCTTTCATTAGCTTTGAGTGCATCACCATTCTCATTCTGTTAACAAAAATATTCATGTACTACCTGCATTGTTGCTTGAGCTGTGAGGAGATGCAGTGGCAGGGCAGTCCTGACCAAGACCCAGCTTATTTTAATCACTGACTCAAGAGCAAGTCCCAGTGCTAATAATTACTGGATCTGTGATGTTTTCAGTGTCTAAGGCAGGGAGCCATAGTATTTAAAAACATTTCATGTTTAACTAGTGTTTTGTAAAGAAATTTTTATTTCATCATGAAAGCCAGTGTAACTCATTAAGCCTGGGTCTGGATCCAACAAGGAGCTGCAAGCAAGCAGGAACCCCTGTGTGGAATTTTCATGAAGGCTTGGTGCCTCTGATGAGTTTCTCAAAAGTGTCTTCACAAGGTTAGAACTGAAGAGTTTAGGGTCCCATAGGACTTTTTGAAGCATTCTGGAAACCTGAGCATTGTTTGACAGGACCTTGCTGTGGAAGGGCTGTTCATACAGGGGTGCTGCAGATCCCAGCAGGCAGGAGGAATACAGGAACTCCCATCCCTTACCATGCTTTTCTTCTGAGGGGTTTCAAAGACTGGCAAGCTTGTTTGCTTGGCAAAGCTTGTAACTGATGAGCAATTTTTGATCAAAGTTTTGCTAGTAACTTACCAAAAGAAAAACATTCTCACTGTTATGTCAGGTTTTACAGTCACTTTTTGTTTGTTTATATTTAAACTCAAACCATGTATGTTTCTGCAAATTAGGTTGTTATTCTGTGCAGTTTGCATTTGAAAACAGGCAATCCCCCAAAACATTACAGTACAGGGAGAACAGGTGTATCTTCCCTTTTGTTTTGTCAGCATTTGTTCTGGTTTTAACAGAGAAAATAAACTGCAATTTTGGGAAATGCTGTTGTGTAATACTCTGTGATAAAATGTGTGCAAGTTCTGATCCCTTGTGCATTACCTACAGTCACAAAAATGGAAACATGCTCATATCTTTATAATAACAGCAAAAACAGTATTCTCTGGTTTTATAAAAAAATATGCATTTAAATAATAATGCCTACAACAGTAGGGATTAAAAGTGCTGGTAAAAGTTTTGAGATTTTTGAGCTATAAAAATATTTACTTTTATGTCACGTTTAAGACCAGAGCTTAGCAAAGAACATGAACATGTGTTTCACTTAAATATGATGTTATTTTGTGGAGTACTTAGTGTGAATCTAATTAGATATGGTAGTCCTGACTGGGAGCTGTAATGTAGATCATGTAACCAAAAAAGAACTAGTCATGACATGGAGATTAATCCATTTTCAGAACTCCAGATTTTAGAGACTTGTAAGTCAGAGAATCTTGGCAAAACTCTCTTTTATGATCAGAGTTAGAGGTAGGTATTTTTGTGATTGATTGGCCTGTTCTGACCAGGATGTGTTATGTTCAGTTTTGGCTCAGTCAGACTCTCCTGTGTGGTTTTGGGGGAATAAGTGGAACTTTCTGTGACTTTTTGTTTGTCCGACCAACAAGAGGTAAAACTGTTTTTCTTCTGCCAGCTGACAATCTTGAAAATAAAGCTGAGGCCTGTAAAGACTTCAGCAGCAGATGGACTTGGATCTTTTACATATAAATCAGAACATTATTCATGTGTGGTCTTCCAGCATTGTGTAATATAAGGAAGACTGTGTTATGCTTTTTGGTATTTCGAAAAACATTAGTTGCACTTGAAATGTTCAGAAACAGAACTGGTTCCCCTGATTCCACCTATCAGGTTGTTGGTTCTGGTGCTGTTTTGTCACAGCAGAAGAGCTGCTTGTGTTAGTGCCAGACCCACAGGCTAGTGCTGCACACCTTTTCTCTCCTAGCAGAAGATATTTCCTAACCATTGGTATATTTTTAATTAAAAGGTTTCTTGATGTTTCCTTAAAAATGAAAACAAAACCACTGGGATATCTGGGCTGGAAAAGCTACAATTTGTGGCACTATTTTTTGTGCTTCTTAATCACATTTGGCAACATCCCAGGGGTGCCACTTTGCTATTCCAACCAGCCACTGACTTAATCTTAAGTAGGATTTTAATGAAGATCCTGGTGAGAATGTAGTAAAACATCCAGTAAGGCTACTAAGTTTTACATCACTTTCAGTTCTTGTAAGGTAGGCAGTCCTTTTCCCAAATGCCAGTTTGGACAGCTAAGAATCACAACTCCTAAGGATGTTTCTTTCCATTTGTCCCTACCATTTTTTCTTAGGCTTAAGCTGATACTTGTTTTTGTTCCTCTGCTATTCCAAACCCCCTTCTCACTCTGAGAACAGTTGCAGATGCTATCCATTAAGGTCAACTTCATTCATTTAGCCTTGGAAATGAAAAACTCCTACCCTTCCTCCCTTCACCAGTGATTACCTTCTATAAATGTGCTTCAAAAATTACTTGTGGTGAAGAACGTTGTGTGGGATGGAGGAGGGATGGGAGAAAGGGCACTGGGGAGTGTAGCAGGGGAAATGACTCTGATTCAGTGCCTGGTTACAGATACATTTCTCTAGATACTCTACAAAGCTTTAGGTCTTTACAAGATTCCTCCCAACTGCCTTTGTTCTTTGTGTAGCTCACTTTCAAACCTGGCATGTGTTATTGTTTTATTCAAACTTTACTGAATGACAGGATGTACCTTAGAATTAGAAATATGATGGGCTGTCAGCTGCTTGCCCAAATTCCATCAGATCTCTATAGTTCTTAATAAATGAACTGACAGCTTATTAACCAGGCGGTGCAACAGGAGCTTCATTCTGTTGTAAATTTTTAAATCATGTTGTTCTAACAGGCATAAAGTTTATCACCAGCTCTTTTCTGTGGGAATGAGAAATAAATAAGGATAAGTCAATCTCCCCCTACCACCCTGGTTTCTGGCAATATTAATAAAGATTTTGAGCTAACTTTGAAGTTAAGAGTAGATATCCTGCAGAAATACTATCAGGCACTGAGAAACTAAGTTAATTTGGTGTCTCAGGGTTAAGTGAAAACTTGGAGCATTATAGAAGTCTAATGCTTTTTTTTGTTTAGTTTTGTGATTCCTGGTAAACAAACATTTTATCTAGCAACCAAAGAAAAAGATCTTAGAATTTAGTTAGGTAAGCTACTGGCTTTTCATTTAAGTCTTAGCCAAATAGAGGTCTTAGACTTCTTCATTGTTACATGATTCACTTGGTAAAATCAGTCTGAGGATAAGTCAGTAATGAGTGAATGCTGTTGCTGACTGCATGTTGTTGCATAGTTATGCAAGATCATCATGGCTTTCTTTCTCAAGTTGTGCAATACTGTTAACATTGTGGAAATACACCAAGAATGACTCCTTTATTTAGCTTTTCACTTGGAAGGCCAAATACAAGTCAAGAGAATTAGAGACTGCAGTGCTTTATCAGGTCTGTAAGCAGCTCCTGTACAGTAATTAAATAACACAGTGCAAGAAATGGTGCTTACAGCTGAAAAGTCCCCACGTGATTTTCTGAGAATCAGATTGGAACAAACTGAGCTGGACTGAAAAGTGTATTAACTGCAACATTTCACTGAAGGTACTAATCTGTGTGACAGTCTGGGCACATCAAGGGGGAAATGAATCTCCTAAATACTGTTATTATTCTCTGTGAGAAGCCATGGAATACTTCATGAGTGAGATTTGAGCTCTGTTATGCCTGGTGGCCGCCAAACAAGGTTTCTGTCAGCAGGAGATAAGGACGTGCAGCCTGGCCAGGCTCAGGGCAGTGCTGAGGGGGGTCCTGGCACAGGGCTGTGCCAGGGCTGGGCACTCCCTGCCCTCGGGTACAGCCAGGCCAGGGAGGTTCCTGGCAGCCTCCCTGTGCCCTGTGGTGAGTGAAGCTGCCATGTGCTCTCCATCCCGGCCCTCTGCAGAGGCCAGGCTGAGCTTTAGTACCCATATCCATCCACTGCAGTCTGAGTGGCTGTCATCTCAGACTCTGCTGAATCTTACACTGAACTTTCTTTGAGTGCTGTTAATATGTATGCCAAAATCTTCCCTGGCTAGTACACTTGTGGCAAATTTTCTACCTTGCTGCTTTTAAAGTAAGAGCATCCTTTTCCTGGGTACTGCCTTTATCACAGGCTGGCTACTGCTGAGAGCTCAGGTAACTTGCTTTGCTCTTTGATGCATAAGAAGCTGTCAGCTCCCTTCCAGCCATAGCTGGCTCTAGCCGAGAAAGAAGCCATGCAAGAGCTGGAGTCCTGTAAGAGTATGTGTGAGAGTGACAAAACCCAAAGGTTTTAGTCTGGCTTTATTCTCTGGAGGTGGGTGCTGTAGCGTTGCTGTTCATTCCAAAAAGCGAGAGATGGAAACTGCATTGTGCACTTCCATCAAGTAATTTTGCAAATCCGGTTTTTCTTACCTTGGTGTTTTAGCCTCACAGCTACATTTATATCAGAAGGAAGATGTTTTTAGGCACTTGCAATTTTTGAATGCCAAAAACTCATGCACGCACTCGTGTTGTGTCCATGAGTTCCCTCTTAGGTGAGTGAGATGGCTGTGCTGGCATTTATCATTCGGTCATCCTGCCCTGGAAAAGCCTACTGAGCCCCTGGTTGTCCATAGTGGCCATGCTGCCAACCAACTACCAAATGCACTTTGATAGATGGAGTTGAGTTGGCTCAGAGAGAACCAGAAAGCTGCAAAATTGGATGTAATGCCTTCCTTGAAATTTGCTTCTGTTTTTCCTTTGTAGGGGACTGTTCAGTATGTGTCAGTTTCCTTGTGGATGCCATGCTGGAAAGTAATTACAACTGAGCTTGGGCAAATAGTATTGAACTAGATTAGTGATTTTCTAAAATTTGGCTTTATGTTTTTACTTCCTTTTCTAAAGCAGCTGTCTCCTTGTACAGTTGTTGGTAAAGCTGGGTGTTAAGCAGATTACTTCTGGGTTGGGAGTCACAACTGGTGGGAATCTCTGGATGCTGAGGTGGAGGTGTTTTTGCTGTGGAGGAGTACAAGTTAAGAATTTGAGACAGAGGAAAAACAAGACTGGTTTACCAGAATCAACTGATCCAGAGTGTTTCAGATTTCCTCTGCACAAAAATGTTATTTTCAAGAGAAATTTTGAGACTGTTTTGCCTTTAGAAAGTAAGTGGGGTTTTTAGCCTAAGCAAAGCTCTCTCCCCTTACTCCCTTTAGAAATTTATCATTAAGATATTAATTATTTCAGCATGTGGAATAATAAATAGTTCTTGAGCCTCAGCTTGTGCTAACTCTGTGTCTCACTAAACATGGTAGTATGCTTTACTGTTTCATCCTTAGGAACTATCCTGCTTAAGTGCTGGTCACTTTAAGTAATGAATTCAGTGCATAGGAATTTCTTCAAGAATCTGTGTAATGTTCTAATGAAATGCAAAATCCTTATTAAACAAGCTGACTTTCTAAAACTGCAATGTTATATTTTTATATAACAGTAGAAATAGTATTTTTTAAAGCAATTTCTCCAATCAGATCTTTGGGCTGTATCCAGCATCCTGGTCCTTTCATATGGTTCATGCATTTCTCAGGAAAAGCAGAGAAATTCAATGGGGTGGTTTTTACTCCTCTGTGTTAGGTTAGTGATTCCATTTATTATATATGGACACTCACAGATACCAAAATTTATATTTATGATGTAGATTCAGGGTGGAGGGTAGTTGGAGTAGGCAAATGGGGAGCAGAAGAGAGAACACACAGTAGTCATTGTGTGTGGTGGGAAAAATTATTACAAATTTAAATATTTCATAAGCATACCTTTGAAAATGGAAATTAAAAGCTAATATAACTTTACCTTTTTAACCAGAGGGCAGTTTTCTGTGTGTAATAAGAATGTTTTAATTGTGTGTAATATGAATTTGCTATTTGCTGGCCTAGAAATTTTGTAGAAGTTCTTCCTACAAAAGAATTTTTTTGTCCCTCCCCCTCATCATCATGTTGAGAGAGGTATGTCCTGCTCATGAAGTATAACTGCTGGCTGGTGGTTTTAATCAACACATACTTTCCTGATGGATTCTGCCAATGCTAAAAGATAAATGGTGCAACAGTTAGAGAAACATCCAGCCTTCCTTTGAATTAGTCTTTTGTAACATAAGTAAATTATCTGGAAGGTACTCAACCACAGCACTTTGATAATACAGGTGTTTAAATGGTAATAGCTGTTGGAATTGGAATGGGAGTGAAACAATAAAGTCATTAGGGTGTTACAACATGAAATTAAGCTATCACTATTACAGAGCAATATTATTATCCTAAAGTCTGCAACTCACAGAGCAAATGAAAACAATGTAATACCCCTCTAACAGTAGTTTACATTAGGATTTAGTTTAGCCATGATGTTTGCTCATGTTATAGTATCTTTATTACACAGAAGTCGTGAGCTGGTGCACAGTATTGTAACCCAAAGGAATAGCTTAGAGCTGCTGACCACCTACCAAAGTAGATCCTGCTCTGTACAAAAAAATTATCTTTTGCTCAAAATACTCATAGTGGTGACTCACATGTTACAGCTAGCAAGAATGTAGAATATTAATAATATATGTCTAATATTTAAATTACTTAATTATTATCTAATGTATACTTAGATCCTGTTGACTTCTGTATGTGTCTGTATAATTTTGGTGAAAATTTTTGTTTGCTTGAAAAATCTCAGCTTTCAATTTGGTCAGTAATTGTTCCTGAGATGAGGAAGAATGTGTGAGTGAGAATGACATCTGTATTTATGAATATGATGGGGGGGAAAAAGTGCTAATGAATTTTACTGGAACATGTTATATTCTGAGTGGATGTTCAGTAGGACAGACTCCTGTATGCAGCAGCTCCTTCTAACAAAACCAGTGCTAGATGAGCCCAGTCATTGAGGGGCTGAGCAGCTTCCTTACAGATAGTTGAAACTTTTGAAATTAAAACATTTTTCTTTGTCTGAATTTAAAAGTGTCCTGGAAATTTTTACAAACTACCTAACTTTGTAAACTTTGAATCATCAAATTGCTGCTGCTGCTTTTGTTCTTACTGTTGTAGCTATTTATTAGTGCATTAGTGAAAAGAACAATTTTATTTCCCCTGTTCAAACTGGTTTTGCTGAAACAATTCTTTCCATTGTTTATAGTATTACTAAGAGGCACCTCCTCTATGACCTGACTGCAGTTTGCTAGATAGTATGCGTACCTGGATGATACAAGGAAGAAAAAAGTTTAAAATGTAAAGGAAATGTTTTGTTTTTCAAGAACTTGCAGTGTTTCAGTGCAGATTACTATCTTGGGAAAGATCCTAAACTGATATACATAAATCACATTGTCATAGAAGCAGATGAAATGAGGGCAAAAAACATTAGCTAATACATTACTTCCTTTTGTTTCAAAAAATAAGATTTTTCCAGTTTTAGTATCTTGTTCACCAGGAATTCCTAGTGTATCTTTGAAGTGATTACTGCCACTTTTCCTTCTAAGCAGCCACCCATCTTCCATGTTTTGCTGTGTGCTGGCCTCTGCTGTAAGGACCTTAGCCTTGTGCTTATTCAGATTGTGTTTCTGTCTCTTGGTCCCCCAGAGCTGGCCTGGGACCGGGATGTTTCCCTCCCTGCTCCCTCAGTCCATGCACCCATGCTGACCCTTTTGCAGAAGCAGGTTCACTGCAGAGAAAGGCACGAGCTATGAGTTAGGAGGGGTAAAAAGAGTAAGGAATCTGAAACATCTCATAGAGCAGCAACCCTACTGTGCCCCACCTTCTAGTGATTGCCCTTGCTGTGCAGGTCATAAGCTGATGAGCCCAGAAGATGTTACTGGCATTTGTTCCCCTTCCCTCATGTGCTGCCAGCACAGCACAGGGAGCACTGGCTGCCACAGAAGCCTGACCTGCCAGCTTGNGGGCACAGGCTGCATCGCAGGGACGGGCACAGGCTGCATCGCAGGGACGGGCACAGGCTGCATGACGGGGACGGGCACAGGCTGCATGATGGGGACGGGCACAGGCTGCATCACAGGGATGGGCACAGGCTGCATGATGGGGACGGGCACAGGCTGCATTGCAGGGACGGGCACAGGCTGCATGACGGCGATGGGCACAGGCTGCATCACGGGGATGGGCACAGGCTGCATCACAGGGATGGGCACAGGCTGCATTACAGGGATATGCACAGGCTGCATTCAGGCTGCAGAGCAGCCCTGTCCTCTCCCCTTGCGTGCAAAGACTGAGATGGCTGAACCGTGCAGAATAATCCCTTGATGCTTGTGGGATTATTCACATTTACAGTCAGGCCCCTGCAGCACCTCCTGTGCTGGTGTGTGCCAAGAGCCTTGAGACGCCCGTGTGGTACAAACACTGACAAGTGATACTGAAGTACAGGGCAGATTCATTGTTGAATCTTGTTGAAATTGCCTTTGTTTCTGAGGCAGTAGTGCTTACTGCTGCTGTCTTGTCTGTTTGGGTTAACCAGGACATTTGGATCTAGGAAATCCAGCAAAATTTTCCTTTCTGAGCTCTCTGCTCTTGCACACTCTGCTCTTTTGGTTTGTGTTGAGCACTTTACAGCTCTACCTTACTCACGCTGTTTCTGCAGTACTGTTGTCTACAGAAGAGAGATGAAGAAAAGAAACAATTTTATCTTCTAGTGAAAAGTTTGACCTGAATGTTGTTGTGGTATTTAACCCTATTCTTTGAAAGCTTCAATTTAACTTCATTGGCAGAGTACAGGTACTCTGCAATACAGTTCTTCATGCAGGCTTTGTGCCTGTTAAAAAGCTGGTGGTTTTGTATCTTATAGGTAATACAGAGATTTCTGTAAGAACTGATAATATTTCTTACAGTATTGTTAGGAAACTTGGTGCTACTGGATTTAAACAAAACCACCCTTTGGTTAGGCTGATACTACAAAATGGATTTGTCTGTTTCATCTGGGGAATCATAACCTTGAATCTTGACTTAGCTGACAGGAGCCAAAGAGCTATGTCTCAAGGTCTGGAGTGACAATGAATCTACATTCAAGTACCCTGGACTTGTCTTGATTTATATTGCTGTCTTCCTTGCATAAATGATGGCTGGTTTTTGGTATGCTGGCAATAAGTGAGATTAGTGCAATAGCTGGTGTTCAGAATTCAGGGTTGGTTGTTTGAAATCAGAGGAAAGCATGAGTGCATGTGCAACATGTTTGTAGTTGTGCCTTAAAATCTGGTCTCTCCACGGAGCCTGGTCAGGCTTGATGACTGTATGCTTTTGATTGAGACAAAAAAGAGTTAGAAATAATGATGGGGGTGTGAAAGGGGGGAGATAAGGGGTGGAGGGGAGGAATGAGAAAGGGCATGCCAGCTAGTGCAGCTGCAGGTTTTGAGCTTTGTAGGAACTGAAGCAAGGCTGTAAGCTGTCAGCACAAGTGAAGAGCCAGAAAAGATCTGACAGACATAAACATGACTGCTTTCTTCAGCTGTAGAAGTGCAAAGGAACAAACACAGATCTTGACATACATCATCCTCCTCCTTAGATAGTGTTACAAAATGTATGAGTAGTCACCAAGTTTTATAACCCATCAAAGCCCAGCACACTTGGATGACAGAGAAATATTATTTAGTTCCCCCTTATATAAGGGGAAACCTTATATTTGAGAGAAAATTAGAAATTTTACTGTGGCCATCTATATGAAGAATATTGTTTTGTTTTAAGAAATTTTAAGCAGTGTGGTGGCACGGATATTTGAAATTCTGGGGTGCTTGGCGTGTTGCAGCGAGTGTGTATGATTTTCACAGCTGTTATGCAAAGGCTGAAATTACCAAGAACACCCAGGGTTTCTTGACTTTGATTCCACAACCCTTCCATGTATGAACAGAGTGTCCTGTGTGTTA
This sequence comes from Spizella passerina, assembly GCA_013401375.1. Taxonomy (NCBI): domain Eukaryota; kingdom Metazoa; phylum Chordata; class Aves; order Passeriformes; family Passerellidae; genus Spizella; species Spizella passerina. The sequence goes on along the minus strand of WBNQ01068360.1, from coordinate 12,458 downwards.
AAACAGGACATTTCCTTACTCATGGAAATCTTAATTTCAGCAATGAGAAAAAAAACTCCAAAAAGCTACTATCTTGTAGGCAGAGAAATGTAGGTCCTGTATCTTTACTCCATCTTGATAATAGGGGTTTTTTTTCACTTTGCCATTTAAAAAAATAGTGACATAAATGTGATTCTTTAAAGAAAAGAGCTAAGTTCGAAGCTCACTCACTTCCTTAGAGTAAAATAAAGAGGAGATAACCTGATTAGATGAATGACATGTCAGTTGAAAACATAATGTTTCCTGTTTGAAGAATTTTAAAACATTGGACTTCATTTGAGTATGGAAAACTGGCTTTCCCTTCAGGAAGTGTTAGCTCCCTGCTGCTCTGCAAAAACAGTGGAAAAGAGAAATCTTTTCAAGTCAATGTTTCCACTGTAAATAGAAAAAGAACTAGTTTCCATTTTCTTCTTGGTTGTTATTGCTGGGGATCTTAAGAATCCCTATTTTCTTTTCCTGAGTGAAGCCTGCAAGGTAACCAGATAAAAAGTTAGAAGAGGCTTGGGGGGAGAGCAAGAGAAACGGAAGGAGAGGGGGAGAGAGAGAAAATGTCTGGACTTAATCAATTGAAGGAGTAAATAAGTTTCTGTGGTATGTTTTTTGGAAATGTTCATATTTGTAAGAATCTCTTTAAAACACCCTCTTCAGTAATGATACATGGAGCACGGTGAGCCCCAGAGGGTGAGAGGAGCAGCCCTTCCCTGTGATGAGGAGCCCTTTCTGCTTCCTCTCTCCTACCACACACTTGATTACACCTGGTTTTGACATAACTGAGGTAGGTAGAAAAATGTGGGGCATAGATGTGAAAAGTGAATGGTGTCTGTATTTAAGGAGCCATTTCTTTGATAACTGTGTTCCTTGTTTCTGTTTTGCTGTAGCCTGCGTGGCCAGGACCTGGCAGATGAGAGAAAGTTGTTGCATTAGTAATTCTGCCTGTCAGCGTTCATGAAAACTTGTTCTGAAAACAAGCACTTACCCACACTTCTTGTGCTTTCAAAGTGCCCCTTTGGTTAAGGAAGCAATGGGGGAGAGAGAAGGTTTTCAGTGTCGTATTGGCACGGCAGTAGTGTCCAAATTGCCACTCTGCTAGGAAAAAGTATTAGCAAAACATCTATTTCTGAATTATTCTTTGTGGAGGTCTTAAAGAGTAAAGAAGTGCAGTCAGACTGTTGATTAATTTGCCCAGAGTGTAATTATTGTGAAATAGCAACATAACTTTCTTCCTTTCTTTCTTTCCTTCCCTCTTTTAGTTGCACATGGTGGTTTTACTGGTACTACAGAAGCCCTGATTATATTACCCTGGCATTCTCGGGGACTGTTAAGCAGGAGTCTTCTCTCTTTTGCTCTAAAACTCATCTAAATGGAAAACACATTGTCTTCATTATATGCCAGTGTTGAATGAACAGAGTTGCCATAGCAACAGCCATCTGAGGCCTTGCTGATTTCAGGCCAGTGAATGGGGTAGACAAACAAAGTACCTTCAAAACCAGAAGGGAACAATTGCTATTCATTCAAGCCAGGTTTAAGATCAGCAAATGTCTTTAGCAAAAGAAATGCAGATAAGAAAGTATCAGACATGGCCAGAGAAGAATAACAGAAAATTATAATAATCTTAAACTTTCCTGCCTGGTGGTATAGCATGAAAGATGATTCTTCAGGAAAAAGAAATAATTTGAGCTGAAGAGCCAAACCACAGTCTGTCCTCAGCCTGAGGTAGCAGTGTCAGTCGTAGGAGTTGATGTGTGCTGTGTTTGCAGCAGCAGCAGTGCTGGGAGCCTGCAGGATGGGGCAGCTGGGCCAGGGCAGGTATGGCAGGGTGCCCACGGGTCGGGGTGGCCGTGGGCAGCTCACGCCCAGGGGGACTCGGAGCCTTGTGTGTCCAAGGTTGATACTGAAGAGCTACATGACTTTGGTCATGAGCCTCCACTGATTACTCAGCAGCACCTGAAAGTAGTCAGGAGCCCCAATATGTTTGTTTCACCATTTTGTTGCTCCTGAAAGACTGTCATAGACAGCTTTATGTATGACATGGTTGACATGTTCAACGTAAAGCCTGGTTAGACTTAATATATATTCACATAAAATGCCAAAAAACTGACTGTGAAATGTTTGCCTTGAATAGAGATGAGGGGTGTCTGTGTCTGGTATGTGTAATTGTATTTTTTCTCCTTAGTCCTACACAAAAATTTAAGTCATAATTTTCTGACTGAAGTGCCATTGCTGATCTCAGTGTTGTCTAACGTGTAGAGACATAAAGAGGCAAAGGCAAGAAAAGGGGCAGGTTGCATTTTGTGTGGGCAGTGGGCTTAGAAGGTGTCTGCTGAGAGGGATGGTGTGACAAAGCTCTCTCCTGGCCCCCACGTTGGATTTGACAATAGCCACCACAAATCCAATGCATCCGTGTCCCAAACAGCCCACGAAGCAATGGGAGGAAAAGGACAGGAGCGGGTTCAGGACTGGAGTTGCTTGTGGGAGGCTGTGTTGTGCTTTACTTCAGTGAGCACCCTGGGTTGGAGGCTCAAGTCATCAGCTGGATACCAGAATCTCTCTCTGGCAGGTCCTGGAGACTGGAAAAATTCTGTGTGCTTGGTTTTGTGTGGTAGGTAGCTTAAAAAAGCCAAAAATTCAGAATTTAATTCCAACATAAGACCCACAACATGCTACTGTCTCAGCACATTAGTGGTGTGATAATGCAAACTGTGTGCTGCACCAGCTGGGGATTGGTGCCCTTGTGAGAGAGAAAGCAAACCCCTCTCTAATAGGAAAATTGTTATCGTGGGAAGCTGGTTGTGAAGATGGAGTCTGTCAAACTTCACCTGTTTTCATTACTGTGTTTTATATACCCTGTGTATGTGAAGGAAGGGTTATAATAATTAGTGATCAGTTGCAAATGTCAAGGAAACTCTTTACCAGTGGTGTAATGGTGGCAATATGTATCACAGATAATACAGTGTATTTTCAGGTTCTTTACACAGGCATATTCCTATGTTAATCATCCTCACAAAACTAGAATGGCATGACAAGGTGAATTTCTCATCAATAAAGTTCTGTAAGTACAATCAATTTAGGGGTTATTTTTTATTTTCAAAATGAAAAGTACAAGGCTGTTTCATGTAGAACTGACATAAATTTGGACTGAGGTAATATTTGAAGTATAGTATTGAAATACTCAAAGATGAAACACAAGCCACCTCACCTTGAATAAAAACTTATTTTCTGTCTGGTTATGGATAGACAGGGTAGACAAGATTTAAATACTGGCAACAAAAGTATTACTCAAGAGGAAGAAGAAAATTAAAGATTGACATATTGAGTTTAGAAGACAACTAAATGGCAGGGGGGAGAGTGGGAAGAACATGAAGTAGAGAATAGTATGGAGGCCAATCATACATCTTTTAGTCTAGTTTTTTAGTATAAGAACAAAGATAGATTTGTTGAAACTGTAAGGCAAAAGGCAAACACATCTAACACAAATCATGAACATAAAGAATGCTGTCTTTGCAGGGCCAAAGTGGTAGACAGACTCAGAAAATAGCAGTTAATTTTATTTATGTGTGTATATGTATGCCTGTGCACTTTATATATACACTCACCAATTTAAGCTTTCACACTAGTTCTATTAGATTTGTTTTCTAATTAGTAAAATGTGACACAATGAAGTTGTGCTTAAAGTAAATAGCAAAACCTTTTGTAGATAGCAAAAAATCACTTTTATTATGGAGGCTATTGCCAGGCTGTCAGCTATGGCCTTCAATAGGTGTGGCTCTGATTGCTCTGAAGATAGAATGCTGTAAGACCTTCCTTTCTGAATTTGTTTGTGAAAGTTTTCAAGAGACACTCATAAATGAAGGGTTCTGTTTTCTTGTTGGTGTTATTGTTTTTATTCTGTGAAAGCACAATGTGTTCTAAGGCTTTGCATCCCCTTTTATCTAAGGTCACAGAGAGCAATCCACAGCTATCTGTGCAGCCTAACAAACAGACCAGGATTTGCTCTCTCTTTACAATGCCATCAGTTAGCAGTCTGCTGAGCACGGGGCCTTGGGAGATCTCTGGAGGACTGTCAGTGGGCTATGCAGACATGTACTTCCACTTACATTTTCTGAGAACTTTAAATGGATTGGATGTGTTTATCAAAAACCATAGCTGTGAAACAGATATGTGTACATTTATCTTAGACTGTGATTAATAATGTTTCTCTTCTGTTTTTGTGGAATTAAAAGTGATTCTAAAAGACCTGATTTTTTTGCGTTACTAGCAGGTTCTAGAGGCAAGGTATGTAATACAAGCTGGTGCATACAGGATTGTGGTTCAGTCTGTTTTGATTACTAGATTGAGGTTGTAGCTTTGAGATATTTCAGCACAACTGAGGGGTTTGTCTTGGGCCTCTCGCTGCACCTTTTATACAAATTTTACTCTTATCACAAAGCCATACTAAGATCCTGCACACTTCATGCCTTTCACCATCATTTGCACATCCTGGAAGCATTTAGTCATGGAAGATAGGTGAGACCCATGGATGGCTGTGCTGTGTTCTAGACCACACCATTGCTAGTGATGAGAACTTGCAAACTCCAAACATTTAAGGCACCTCAGCACTGCTGCTTACACAGTTAAAACCTGCTTTTTCCAAAGCTTTTCTCTCTCTCATCTGTACAACTGGTTAACAGGGTTGAGCATGTGGTTCCTGTGTCTTCAGCAATTCATGCTTCCTACTTGTATTTTCTACTGTTAGTACATCAGTGAGATTAAGCATCATCTAATACAAAGGCAGAGTGCAAAGAAATAGTGCTGTAGGTTGAGCAGCTGGATAGGATGATGGATGTGTGCCTTGGAAGCAGTCGTTAGACAGATACTCCATTTTCCTGTGAGGCATCTTAGATGTGGAGCTTGTAATTCAGTAGCTTCACTGAAAAATTACTTCACTAGATATATTAGTTATGGGCAGCTTTAGAATGCTCTCCTTTTTTCAGTTTTTTGACAGGGTATTAGTTAACAGACTTTGGAATGCTTGGAATATTTTAATACTGTAGGTAATGATTAGCAAGAATAGCAAAACAAATAGTTAATTTGGAGCAGTTTAAATGGTAGAAGTCTCTCCTTTTGTTAAATATGACCTGGAGAATGAATTAAATGATTCTTTTTGCAAAGCATGCAGAGTATATTTCAAGAGGCACAGCAGGGGAAATGATCCAAACCATGGCAGTAAGATCACTACTATTTCCTTACTGCAGTGGCATCATCTTGCTTTACTGCCTCAGTAGGTTTCAGTAGTTTCCATGTTGCATTCCAGTGCACTCAACCCTGCAGGAAGAGTATCCAGAGAGAAGAAAGGGGGGCCCTGCTAAAGCATCATCTTCAAACTTTTGTTGAAATAGGAGAAAATTGCTCCTAACTCTTTAAAACGGGCTGCTGTGTCCAGTTCCCAGGAACCTTGTAATAGGAAGGCATAATCAGGATTATTTGGAATTTTTATTTCTATCTTAAGAAACCATGGTTTACTGGGAGGTGTGTCATGCAGAGTGAGAATTACATAAACTGCAATTTTATTGTGACTTTGTACAGAGACTAACAACAAGTTCCTATGTCCTTATTGGTTTTTTTCCTCTTTCAAACAGCTTTGTGAATAAGAATTTTTGCTTTGTTTCCTTGCTTGAAATATTCATGTTAAATACTGTTTGTATTTATGATTTGTGGAAAGCATCCAAAAAGTATGCTCCAAGTAAGATGCCAGTGAGAAACAGTGGGAGATGCAGGGTAGAAAAGAGCTCCCCTGTGTTTCCCAAAGTGATGTTGAAAGGTGGTGTTGTGTACAAGGACGAGGAGAAAGATCTGATTTGAGAAAATATCTGATTCACAACATGTAATATGGGAATTGTTGGGCAATCAGACTTAGCTCCTCCTCCTTGGACAAACTTCATGCTCCTGTTAATGTTCCCAAAGATCCATATGCATATACATGCTTTAAATTGCATGGAGCCCAGATTATCTCTCCTGGCAGGGAGGAGAGCAGAGTTACTATCTGTACAGAATTTTTCAAAGCTGATGCTTCAAGCTATCTTCTCTGCACATCTGACATATTCCTGCTTCATTGTTGACTCTAGCACAACACTTACTGTGAGAATCAAAACAAAGTAATTATCATCAGATTTCAGTGGATCTAAGTAGAAGGGAAAAATACATGTATGTGTAGAGGAAAGAAAAACATTTTGAACTAAGTCTATAAAGCCCCTTAGCATTTTGAGACACTGTTAGAACTACAATTGTACATAGAGGAATTAAAAATAAACAGCAGAGTAAAAACTATCTAGAGTTTCTTAGCAGTATCAATTTAAAGAGTTTAGTGAAGGTAGCTCTGCTATCACTTTTTATTTGCAAATACCACATTCTGCAAGAGAAAAGAATACAGATTCCTGTTTGTATGTGATATCATCAGTAAAGCCTAGTGCATTCTTCCAGTGCTACAATCACTACAAATCTCAGCACTTAAAAGCCCACATGGATTTCCAAGGCTGCTGCATGAAACCCACTTGCACTGTGTGAAATAGCCCTGGCTGTAGCCATGTCTGCTACCTGTCAAGCTGGAGGATGTGAAATCCTTGGAACAGTCAGGATACTGATATTCAGCAGTGCTGTTGCGTAAGCCTCAGATGTGCATATGTTCTGTGTAGCTCCAGCTGATGCTGAAGAAAATGGAAACCAGTCTAATAGCTAAATTTAAATCAAATTATAGATCATTTTATTCAATTCAATTTCCATTTAAAAATAATTTGGTTCAGGGATAGGCATGTGACTGCAAGCCCTGAAGACTGAAATGCTCTTTATCTAGACACACAACTGCCTTGACCCTTATCTAGAGGGACTCTTTAATCTGCTAATTTAGTTTTTATGCCCATTCAGTTCTTGACCTCTCTGACTCAACTTCCAGTCAGTAACACTCGTGATGGTTGTTGCAGTGGTGGAGGCACCTGCCCATTAACAATGGGACTGAGCTGAACAACCTTTCTCTTCTTGTCTAGGCCTCTAAACAGGCAGATGGTAACAACATTTGGTCACCACTGATTGGGCTTGCATTTGAACTCTTGACCTAAAGGTGAAGGGCACTGTATCCTATTAGGAATATGAGCCATCAAATTTGGTTTTAGTTTTGATACTTAACCTGGGATGTGTGTGAAGTCAAACATCTCACAGATACATGAAGGAAAAGAAGACGTTTCTCCTCCATCTGTTCTTTCCTTCATTGTTCTGTGTTATAGTGAACTCTGTCAGCTCTTCATGTTAGCAGCCTCTTCTTTGGAGATGTACATGTTAATAAAAATTAACAAAACCACACTCCAAGCTCCTGTCTCGGGAACAATTTGTGGCTTTTTCTGTTGTAAAATGCAATTTTCCCCCTTCTCTCTCTTTCTCTGTTATGGGCCCTTCATACTTGTCGCTGTCATTTTTTTCTTACAGAATTAGCAAACAGTTTTCCTGAGAGACTTTTTTCTGATTGAACAGTGAGCCCTGTGATTCTCTTGTTGTGTACTGTTTGACTTGTTCACCCAAAGTACATAACTGTTTCTTTGGTGGTGTTATACCTATTTATCTCTTCAAATTGTGTGTGTGTGTGTGTGTGTAATTATCCATATTCAGTACTGTGACTTTTATTAATCTGTGGCCTCTAGTACATAATTTTCTCTATCCTTTTTCTCTTTATTTGTAAAACCCTGTATGTTTTAAAGGCAAAAAGTTTGTTTTACACTTCTTTGTTGAAAATATCAGCCAAACAGGTTGAGGAGAAGTGGAAAGTAGTGGTGCTTCTGATTCACAACTTCTAAAGCAGGACTATATTTCTATTTAGATGTAGCAAATATGGATATGCAAGTTATTTATCCCTACAAAGAACTGCCATCATGAGCTGACAAAAAGAGGTCTGTAATAAGTTAGAAGTTACCCTGGGGCTTAGACTGCAAGCACTGCTGCCAGGCACACTGCAGGATTCCCAGTTGCTTTGCGTTGCTGATGGATCAGCAGTTCTAGAGTATGAAACACCAGGATGCAGAGTTTCTCAGACTGCCTGTTTGATCATGTATACTTCGTTTTATCTGCTCCAGTGGTGTCTGGATCTCTTCATTTAGGTATCATTTCCAGTTTAGTAATTTTAATATTCTAAAGGTGAACAAAAGAATAAAGCAGGTTGTAAGATGAGAGGCAAGCATTTCAAAGCATGTAATAAGAGGGCAGATACTGTTAGATGAGTTAGTGTTTGATGTGTGTTCACTAAGGCTGTGTCTGAGGTGAGCAGAGCCTTCAGCAGTGGGGCCAGGCTGGGCCTTGCAGCATTTCCCAGGCAGCCCCTCTGTGCCAGCCCTGCCCCATGGGGCTGCATAAACCCACACAGTCTGCTCCTGCTGGCCCAGGCTGGACCTGGCAGTAGGGAGCTATGTTGCAGTAATTGTGCTCCTGACTGATCAGACCACCTAGCAAGATGAAGTGCTTCCTGACAAATGTCTCACCAGGGGACAGTCCTGGCTTTTAGCATTAAAAACTTCTCCTACTAACTTCATTTTCTGTGCTGGTACTGGGGCAAGCGACTTGAGGGGCTTTGGACGCTCCACCATGAGTATGGAGACTGGTAAACCTTTGAAAGAAGATTGTCTCACAAACAAGGAGGTCTTGGGAGAGGCTTTCATAGGAAGAAGAGAATTGAATCTTAAAAGATTGTAAGTATAGAGACATCTTGAGATGCAGGACTCAGATATATTATTTTGGGGTCCATTAAAAAAACATTTGAGATCCTAAATTACTAGCTGTAGTTGTGATGGAGAAGCCTTTAGCAGAAGTGGTAAGAAGGAAATTTTTGATGATTTTTCACACTGAGCATGCTGCAAATGTGTTACATTTACACTGAGCAAGGACTCAGCATTCTTATTTCCTTGATAATTATTGCAGTTGAATGATAACAAGAGTAACCAAACTTGGTCTTATTGGGCAGAAATTCCATTTCACGAGGAATTTATTGCAAGAGTTGAGACCAAGTTGCTGAATTCTGTGGGGAACAGAACTAGGTTTGTAGCTCATCTTAGAACATGACTAAGGAAAAACAGAAGGTTTAGAGTGCCATTAGTGGATATATTACTTTTTTTCAGAAACAAATTTTGAGCTTTCAGGAGAACTCGGAACTGCTGAAGTGTGGAGTTCTTTTTGTTTAGTAACACAGCTTGACCAGGTGTCAGTAATGAGGTAAAGCTGCTTGCTGGGTGATGATGCTTTGGGATGATCACTGCTTTGGGAGCAGCCTTTGTGTGCCGTCCCTCCCTTGGTGGGAGCCATCGGAGGAGCAAAGGTGTGCAAGGACAGCCAGCAGCAAATGAGAAATGCAAGCCTTGTGTTAGCAAAGGTGAGCCAAGGTGGCGGCCTGTGCTGTTCTGGGGATTCATTACATGCCTGCATGTCCTGAGAAGGGTGATAAGGAAGATGTGTGCCAGAGATTTGCAGTCCTGTTTACTTTCAAAGCTGTAAATCAGTAGCACTCTCTTCTTTTACGGCTGTACCAGGACAAACAAGAATGTGCTAATGGTCTTGCCTAAAGAGTCGTGGTTTTGGGCTCTATTTAAAAATTTGCTCTAGATTAAATTTGTTGATAAAGGCAAAGAGCCCAAGTAGTCTCAGAGTTTTGTAATTTTTATTATTTTTTAATAATTAAAGGTGGTTATACATCATATTGGACTCTAGGCTTGTTTTCTTTCAGGATATTTGTCTTAGGGAGCTTTTGTAATTTAGCTTCATTGCATGGCTGAGAGAGATGTATTTAATTTGAAGAAAACACTTTTATTGCAATACACTTCATCTAGATGCTTTAATGTTACCTGTGTGATTGGGCTAATTGAGTAGATCATAATTTTTATGGATCTATTCCCCTAACACCATGGGAAAGTGTATTATTCCACTGCTGTTAAACAATTGCATAGATGAACCTATGACTTTGCCAGACTTCCATGGGAGGAGTGACAGGGAAGTGAATGCACCTTCCCAGATCCCTTGTCTAGGACTCCAAATAACAGAAAATATTCTCCCTTTTTGTTATGTATGAAACATATGTGCAGCTACACGTTAGTGTAGAGAATGAGACTTAAATAAATTAGTGATTATTTTATATAAAATATCCATGTTCTACAAAACTCAAGCCTCTAGAAAGGTCTCTTCATATTGATTTTTAATGATTTTTGGAAGAGAATGTACTTACATTTTACAAATGGGCAACTAGAATATACATATTTACAATTTGCAATTAGATGTAGGTCCTATTAATTATGTAAGAAAGACTTGCTGTATTTTTGTAATGAGAAACCAAGTATCATGTAACAATTAAGAATTCTAATACCAGATACTTTTAATTCTGCTCAAATTAAAATTATTGCATTTTGTAATATTGGTACTATTTCAGAAATATCTAGGAAATAAGTTTTGTTTTCAGGAATGAGGCTGGGATTAAAGAGTCTTCATCATCCTCCAAGTCAGTGAAGAGTCAGCCTTCTTAAGAAATTATCTAGACTTGCTCCATAAGCACTGTAATCAGAAATAGGTATCTCCAGAGAGCAATTTGTGCCACCCATTTTTGACACCTGTCTTAGCAAAGGACAAAGTGTCCTCAGAAAGTACTGCTCTGTTGACAGTTGATGGACCCTAAGTGGTTAGCCAAGGCTAAAACCTCTCTTTGAGATGGATAATATTGAGAATCCAGGCCAAAGTTATTGGTCCTTTTGCTAAAGTAGGAGAAAAATCACTAACCAGAAGTTTTGGCTTGTTTCTTTGTTTTCTGTGCAGAAATCACCAAGAAACCTAAAAGGATGAGTCAACTATATAACCGTATTCTATTTAAATTAAATAAAATTAATTTTTAAAATATTTTTCAAAGCTTTACTTGCTCTTAAAAGTTTTTTTACACCACTATATAGGACCCGAAGGCTAATACTTCCTACTGTGAGCTAAATGTTGAAGAGAATTTGAGCTGTGTTTGGGGTGGTTTTTTTTTTGTTTTTTTTTTGTTTTTTTTTTTTTTTTTTGGTTTT
>WBNQ01068359.1:0-24298 GCA_013401375.1 Spizella passerina | reverse complement strand
AAGGAATTCTTAGGTCGGGGGCAGATTGACTTTATGGTCGTTTCTGTTTTTCTTTCTGTGTCTCTTTGCTGTCTCTGGCAGGCGAGTTTTTCTTTCAGCTTTGGCCTCACTGACTTTTCACTTCTCTTAGACACTTCACTTAATTTAGAATGGATCTCTACTCTGTCTCAGTATAAACTGATTCTTGAATTCTTTCAGAACCAAAGTGAACATAGTGCAAAGGAGAAAAATAGTAATGGAAGAGGACCAATTTTATATTTTGATGTAGGTGGACCATGTGACATATGAAAAGATTTCCATGTCTGACTACATTTGATCCCTTTGATCTTTCAACTCTGATATATTTCTCCCTGCTGACTTCCTACTCTCAAATTACTTGAATTCATTTATTTCCAGTCCTACACAAAATACTCCTGCCCATCTCTGTGCCATTCATCTATAATCTATTACCTTTCCTTTTTTCTGTTTTTTTTTTCCTTAAAACATACACTGTAAAATTTTTATCACCTAGAACCATTCAGCATCAAAGTGAGTTAACAAAGAAGTGTTTGTAAACAAACTTTTCTGATAGTGGAATAAATTTTCAGGAGCTCTGGTTCAGTGAATTCCTGCTCTGTCCCACTGTTATCACTGACAAAGAAGAGGATCTCTGACTTCCTGGGAATTTCAGACAAAAATATTCTCCATCTTTTCAACTTGATTATGTTAGTCAACGGAAAGGTTTCAGTAGCTTAAATGAAAGAAAAATAACAAATAATAATGTTAAGTCTGTACTTGGGGGATTTTTTCCTCCAGCTCAGGTTTGGCAATGGATAAAAGTGACTGTATTAGGGTGAGTTGAATCCAGTCAGTGGACTCAAGATGTACAAAGATACCTAAGCAGACTAAAAAAGTTTGAAATCAAAGCTTACTCAGCAACACACTTTATTGTGGACAGTGAACGGTGTATTCATAAGGAGACACAGGAAACTGTCATCTAGATCTTACCTTGGATAAGCAGAATTCCATCTACAGATAAGAGGAGAATTAGGAGAAGTCTCTTCTCATTCTAAATACTTCATCACTTGTAAAGATTGTATGCACCACAACGTCCTCCAATAACGAATTCCAAAGTGGTTTAAGAATATATTTATGTCATGGTTTTGGTGTACTGTTTGTGTTCTGAGAGCTGTCCTGTTTCTCTGATATTGTGGTTTGTTTACCATAATGATGCTTTGTAAGGCTGACCTAGAACAGAGACTAGATGGAGGTAAAGAATAAAGTAGGGATTTATTAGAAGGCCTCAGTGGATGCACTTTGGGCATCACAAGAGCCCAGCCAGGGCTATACTCAAGGTGAACCAAAATGGTCACAAAATAGATAACTGATCTCGGGGTCATAAGTTCTGGTCCATTAGCATATTGGAGTTAATTGTCGAATAAACTAAAGAGGTTATGAAGTCCCCTCCTTCTTGTTTTTCTCTCTTCAGTCCACTGCTTATGCTCTTGGGCCTGAAATTTGGATCATTTGTCCTTGGTCCCCAGCCAGAGAAGGAATTGTTTTGCCTCCCTGCTCTGTGAAGAGAGCTTGCTATCCCCTAATATGAAGCTCAGAAGTACACACTAAAGCAGCACAGAATCTGAAAAACATAAAAGCTAAAACCTGGGACACCAATAAGAGTTAGTATCCAATCTCTGCTTTGGAATAAAGGGAAGAATCAGTTGCTGGGAAAGCATAGTTGTGAGTCCTGACACAGTGTGAATGTGACCTGTGAGTGTGCTTGACAGGCAGTGAATGCAGCAGGAATGCAAAGGGATCATGACAAGATCTTTGCTCTCTGGTCAAGGGTGACCTGTCCCATTTATGCCCCTCTGGTGCTCTCTGAGGCTGTGGGTGGCTGTCCTTGTCAGCAGGGCTGGGCAGAGCCTGGTGCCCAGGCACTGGGAGCACTGGGAGGTTCAGTGTCACAGCCACACTGTCCCTGCTGTGGAGAGGCAGGGACTGGCCCCCATCCTTTGTGGATGTCACCACCGAGGGCTGTCCTGCCCTGTGCTCCTGCCTAATTCCCTGCTGCTCTCTCCTGGGGTATCAGGTGTTACTGCTTCCAGGATATTATAATACAGCACTTATTACAAAGTGCTGTAAGATTGATCAGGGTGGGGTTTTTTTCCTATTTCCATTTTCTTCTTGTGGCTTAAACATGGTATCTCTGGTTCCACATATGGCAACTAAAACCTGGAGAGGCACAGTAGTTTTAACAGTGAAAGATGATCTCAATGCACTGATGCACAGTATCTGGTTTTCCTTTTGTTCACTTGCCTTGGAGTAGTAAAATTCTAGAGGACAATATTTCGTATTGATTTTACTTATAAAATCAATAAATAAAAATAGCTTGGCACAAGAGGGAATTCAATTACAAGCTTCATGAAAATTGTTGGAAGACATAATAAAACCTTAAAATGAAGTAATATGTATAAGTAATCAAGCAGTGTTGACTACATCTTCATGAATGACAAGCTTATGGTATAAAGTACACTCTTAGTCCTGAAGGTCTATTTTTATTTGTGACTCTTTCCCACTTCTCATGGGCATAGCACATAAAAATGATGTATATTGTTTGGAGAAGTGTCAACAAGGCACAATCTTTCAGAGAAGCCTTAAAATATGCTCTTCATTTCTCTTCTGTGTGTCTGCAGCTTTGTCTTCTTCTCATTATACTCCCCAGCTCTTACTGATTCAGTGGATGCTGTGAAAACTGTTATTCTGAGCTAATTGCCAGTGGGTTTTCCTAGAGCTGCTCTGTGGCATTTGTTTCAAGAAAAAAGCAGTATTAAATAGGCTAAAAAAGCTACTATGCATAGTACTCTGGCAAAAATTAATATCTAAAGATCTAGAGCAGCATAAGTGCCGTCAGGAAAAGTGAGATGTAAGATAATGTCAGTAAAGATGGCTATAGCTGGAACAGCTGACTCACTCTGAAGCCATTTTGGGGTTCTTTTGGCCAATGTAGTAACTTTGGAAAGTTAACTACACTGCAAAATCACCTGCAGACATTTTGTGTATTTATACATCTTCTTTTTTCCCCTCAACACTCAAATGTTACTCATTACATGTTTATAATATCTGCTTATGCAGACGAAGACACATTTCTCAGTTCTATATAAAAGAGGAAGCAAAATGATCTTGTTACTTTTGAATGTTCTCCTGTCTCTGAAGGTGTAGAGGATCAATAATCATAAGCAAGGGCTGGAAGAATTTAAGGAGTACAGAATAAAAAATTAGGATCTTTATGTATCTGTGGAGAATGCTTGAAGAATTATTCTATACCAATAAAATCGCACGTCTCTTTTTTATAATTATTTAAATTAAATAAGTTGATACAATCTATAAATCAGGAATTTGTATTTGATTGAAGATTCTATGACATCCTGAAGTGTGCAGCCTAAGATCTTGATGATTTTGCAGTCAGGCTTCCTGAGAATTCCTTTATACCAAGAGAGACATATTAAGTAATTACAACTGCAGAAGTTCATGTAGGTAGCACCAGTTTATTCTTTATCAGATTTATTTCATGTTTTCCTGAAGTTCAAATCAGTCTTGGTGCGTAGAGCTAAAATAAAACCCTTTTCAAACTCAGAACTGGGTTTTGGGTAAGGGGGGAAGACTTTACCTGTGTTTGGTGTGTCTCCCTCTACCCCCAGGAGTGACTTCTGAGTGAATCATGCAATGCAAGATAAACCTGTAAGGTTTTCCCTTTATTTTTAGATTATTTCCATTGTATTGCTACAAAGCAGAGTCACACCAAATCTTCTGTAGCTGCAAACTTGGTTTATCTTTCTTTAAACTCTAACAAACATGCAGGGACCCTGGTATTTGAAATGTGCTTGTCATTTACAGCAGGAATTCATTTTTTGTCCCTTCCCTTCCTTATGTAAGTTATTAGACTGATTCATCCTTAAAAGAGGCTCTCACTTTATTACTGATTGAGGAATGATTTGTCATGTCCCTACACATAGGAATGTCCCCTTTGGGAATCCAGCCATTTTGACAGGAAGGGAGAAAAAGTGAAAATATTGCATCCCTGTTTCCAGTTTCACAGTGTTTTGTTGTCTGCAAAGAGCAGGGCCAAGGTGGTGAAAGAGGCAAATAGGAGATAAAAATATGAAGAACATTTCAGTGACTCAACATTTTATTTTCTTGCAATATCAGGCCCTGTATTGCCCACCCTGCAAATCAAACACAATAATTTGACCCACAGGGATCTTAACCATGACTGTACATAATATGTAAAGCTGTCACAGATTTCAGTCATTCAGGAGCACACTGCGAATGCTTATTCAGCCACAAAATAATGGAAGATGTAAAAAGAAGATCCAAGAGTCATAAATTAAAAATTAAGAGAAAAGAACATGGAGTTCTCTCAAGTTGCTATCTTTCACTTAAAATATTGTCCTAACAATTTAAATATACATTTAATGAAAATAAGAGCAATTTTAAGAGGAACCCATAAACAAAATGTAAGTTGGATTTAGTATAATTAATTTTATTTTCTCTTTTCTCTGAATAAAAAAATCCCCTAAATCTTAAGTCTTGTCTGGAATATCCACTGTGATCATATCTTTAAATTTTATTTGTGCTCTGCAGATTGAAGTAGCCAAGCTGAGTGTATGGATTTGAAAACATCTTCATTTGGAAGTTGTAACATACTATCACTAAACTAAGTGATGGGTGAAGATTATGGTTGCGAAAGGATGCACAAAATTCCTAAATATATGTGAAACTTAAATCTCGTAATTATTCCTGAATGGGAAAATAGGGAAGCATTTGTAGTAAACCCATTTCTGATATTACTCATTTTTTGTGCAGATCCTCCCACATGTGATGTTACCTTTGTGTCCAGTTAGAGCTGTCCTTCTTTGACTTAAATAGTATATTTATTTGGTTCCTTATATCTTACTTTTTAATAACAAAACAAACAAAAGATACTTTGAGAAGTATCTTCAGCCTTGTGTTGTACTGAAAATGATGTGTTGAGGAATATTCAAAATGGGCATTTGGAAACTTTTGTGTTTCCTTTGACTACTAAACCAAAACTGGTTGGTGAGGGTGGGCCCCACTCCATCATGTGAGAATTCCACCAGATTGGAATATTTCCACAGCAAATCCTGCTCTGAGCCCTCTGCTTCTTTCCCCCTGATCCCAGGAAATGTGTACTGCAGAGAATAATACAAAAGTAGTCCTTAAAGGTGTTTGATAAACTAGAAGAAAGCAGAATACATAATCAAATGTACTGATTTGTTTTTAAACCAGTATAGACTAATTAAACCTTTACACAGATATTTGTCCAACATCATGCACATGTTGCTATGGCAATCATTTTGTTTGTCAAATGCTAAGTAAAGTCTAAAGAAAAAAAAAGCCTTTTCCTTTTTTTCTTTTATTTTTTTTTCTTTCTGTTGTGCCTAGTATCTGCAGCCCACACACAGCTGCTCTGAAATAGCTCAGAGCCTTCTGGCACAGAGGGTTTCCAGTCTGGCAGGAGCCTGGTGCTGTCACAGGGGTCTGTGCCTGTCTGTGAGCACGGAGCCCCCTCTCCCACGTGTGTCCCCACTCCTGATGGCACTTCCCTGCCTGGCTTCCGAGGGCACAGCACAACTTCCCCCGTGCCCAAGATCCCTTCAAGCCATGTGGGATAACTTTTCTTATGGCCCCAATAAAAAGGGTGTTCTAAGCTGTCCCTGTATACAGACTACAGAAGTGCAGCTTTGTGAATTTATGGGTCAGGGATAGAGTGTGGTTTTTTTTGGAGAGCTCTGGCTGCCTGGCTCTGCTGTTTGCAGGTTTGGGTGGGTGCTCAGGTTGATGCATTCCTTCCGGTCCATTGCAGAGGCGGGAAACCCTGATCAGATGTGTGCACCCATAGCTCTTACTGACATCATCTCTCCTGGGAGAGTGACCAAAGTGGGAAAGGAGGAAAATTGATGCTTTGCCTGAAATTTCCTCAAAACCTCTGAATACCAGTGGCAGGGATTCTTTTCTCTTCCTCTCCCCTCTCCAGCAAAGAGTTTGCAGGGACATACCTGACAAATGCTATCCGTACAAAGGACCTCCATTTTCAAATACAATGTTACAACTCCATTTTTATGACTATTCTCTTAAATTTTCATCTGTGAACAACAGGTTTTTATAACCTGTGACAACACATGGAGAATAAAACATTTTGACTGCTGATAAGAACTTCTGGTGGGCATCTAACAGTGACAGCACAGGTAACTATTTGCCTTTTGCAAGTTCATGCATTTGAGTGCAATTCTTTGGCTCTCCTGCACCACAGCCATTTTGAGATGTGTGTGTGTGGTGGTATTGTAGGAAGGAAGAAGAAGGAAGCTGCAGCATAAATCCATTATATAGATTTTGCCCTTAAGGGATCATGCAGAGAATCTTCCTTAATTTGTTGACTACCCAGAAAACACTTGAGTGCTCCCTTTAAATAACAGCAGCCATGCCAGCATGTACTTGTGTGCAGCAACATTATTGACAATTCCATGTCCATGGCTGTAACCATAATTTCACCACTTGATTCTGAAATCTTTGGGAGGTGAAAGTTTTGTCTTGCACAGGTGAAAGATCCTGCCCAGAAGTGTATTGAGTGCCAGAGGTGGAGTTCATAATGTCTTAGTAGCCAGCTTTGACAGAAATGCTCTGTCTTTTGTGTGGGGTTTATAGGATTGTATGGCCAAGAATTCATGTTCAGATATCTTGAACATTTTAGGCATCTTGTAAAAATAGCTTTAAGCTGTAATTTTTAGAGGAAGATACCTTGGTATAAGAAAGGTTGCTCTGAAGAAGACACAATTGATGTGTAAGTTGGAAAAAAGAAAAATTAAATAGATTTATACAATATGTATGA
Organism: Spizella passerina; assembly: GCA_013401375.1. NCBI lineage: Eukaryota > Metazoa > Chordata > Aves > Passeriformes > Passerellidae > Spizella > Spizella passerina. The sequence goes on along the minus strand of WBNQ01068359.1, from coordinate 17,409 downwards.
GAAACAAACAAAACTGTATTGACCAAAAATAAATTATCTCTGTTTTCCTGCATCCTTGCTGAATTGAACTGTTCTGGAAGCTGAATTTGGAGGAGCATATTTTGTGTTGGGCTCTGAAAAAGAAGTGCAAGTATTTTGATTGGCAAAGGAAACTTCATACAATATATATTCTCTCAGCCTTATAATACCCATTAATGTCAGTATGTCTACTTATAATGGCCACTTATATATTCCTCTTATGTCAGTATTGCAAGACAAAGAGGTAGGGCATTGAAGAGACCTCTGTGTTTTTAGTTTTAAGTGCTAATAATAGCATTTTTCTCTGTTGTATTCTCAGATCATCTTGTTTTGTTTTCGCTCTGCAGTTTCATTGTGGGTTTGTTTTGTAGTTAACATAACAGGCAGAATTCAAATGTCATACAGGAGGTGTTAGCAGACAAGCTATTAGCTGGGAAGTTGCAGATTTGAATGCACATACATACATAAATAAGCTGAGGCTGGAAGGAAAGGGATGGCTGCAGTTGGTTTTAACTATTTCTGTATGAAGGCAGCTTGCACTTGGTAAAGATTTCAAGTTGGCAAAGCACTTACCTTTTTCATCACTATTCCCTTTGTGATCATCAGCCTCACAATACAGCAATGCAGGGAAGATTTTTATCTTTATCTTCTGAACTAACTCATGGACCCTTAGAGCCTGTTTATATTTAGTGTCCACTGTAATATCTGCAGGTGGGGTGGGTGCCTTAGAGAATGGAACACATTCCACATTGCTCATGTTGTGTGCAGAGCACCTCTGAACAGGGTAGACAGAATGTACATGACTGGGAAAAATTCATGAGCAAAATGTTATATATTTTACCATGTAATTATTGTACCAGTCTTTAGATTTGCATCTTGTTTCAAAACTGTTTACTGGAGGAAACCAATGTGTATTGGTTGATGAAAATGACACAGAGAATCCATTCTGCATTTCACTGGTCAGTTGTCTGTATTTCCTTAATGCTCATCTAGGCAAGTTTGTGTATTTTTTTCATCAAAAATTGCTAATGACTAGTATTATTAAAAAAAAAATAATGCCTGCATAATCTACTGTAGATAGTGGACTCTGGCTTTCAGGCTAAACTATGGTACAAATACCCTTGATTTGAGCAGATACCACTATTCACAGTACCTTATCTAGTTCCATACTGTGATGATGTCTGACATCTGGGATTATTTCAGTGCTTTTGACTACTTAGGTTCTAAGCATTCAAAAAATAATATAATTAAGGTTCCTGATTCCATTGTCTTCATTGGCTGGATTCAGTGGCAATGGATCAAGCTTTTCACATGCAACATACAAGAGTGAAATAAAGATTGCAAAACCATTATTTATACTTGGCTGATGGGAATCATTCTGAGTAAGTGTTCTTGAGGGGAAGCTTGATAGACAAGGGAGAATTTGAGGGAAGTCATAGAGGAAATTTGAGGGAAGTCAGAGAGGAATAGCTCCCAAATTGCTGACTGCTCCCATATCAGTTTGGGTTTGTCTGCAATACCCAGTCTGCTATGAAAACATTTAGAGACAGCTTGCAGGTTATAAATTACTGTACAAGGTGCAGGTAATTAATTTTAAATGGCACTGTTTATAAGCTTTCTCCCAGTGATAGCAAATCTTGGAGGGCTGTTGGATTCCTAAATTCCAGCCAACCCACACCATCCGTGGTCTGCTGTGTGGGAGTTCTGGAGAGAGCAGATGCTGTGAGTGTTGCCTTGTAGAAAATTTGGGAGTCCACATTTCCCGTGCATTGGAGACTTGTCTCACATAACAATGAGTTGTTGAAGAGCTTGTGTACTAGAATAACATGGGTAGTTGTAGCAGAAAAATCCTATTAAATGTTTTTCATCAGAAGTTTGTTCGCAAGGCAGTTGTTGCTTTCATTTCCAGGCTACTGGAATCTTATTACAGAACAAAGAATCTTAAATGAAATCTTAATTTGAAAATCCTCAGCTTATCAACCAGCAGTAAGTTCAGGTCGTCAGAGTTAAAATTCTAGACGTATGTTGCCAGAACTGGAAATGAAAAAATGGTGCTCCATGCAATTTTTAAAGTTAGCTGTGCAACAGAAACAGCATTTAATGCTCAATGTGCACAAACTTTAAACCACAAAAAGTTTTTATAATGAAAAGCTGGCATTGGTGTGAAACATCAGGTTCCATGAGGGATCTGTTCTGGCTGCCAAAAGCAGGTGTTGACAAAGTGGAATAAATGCATACAATTAATCAAGATGTCTGGGTGCTACTCTTCATTTTAATTAACAGTGGTCTTTGGAATAAGTAAATTTTGATTATTTATTTCAAAATCAGATTATTTGTAACTGAACAAAATTAAAATTTCAAAGCTGATAATGTGTAAATGATTATCAGTCTTACCAGACTGAACATGATGTGTATTTGTGTAAATATATATAAGCAGTCCAAATAAATCTGCCTTGGTGAAGGTTTATTCCTTTTAAGTGTACTGAATCCTGCTTTATAGCCTGGACAGGTGAGGGCCTTGCTGCAGGGCTGCTCTGAAGAAAAAGGTGCAGATTCATCTGCCCTAAATCTTGCATATTTCTCCCCTCTGAGAAGGCTGAAAGCTCAGTCTTCCCTTCCTTTAGTGAATTCCTCCAGGCTCTCAGTTCCTCAGGATTCAGGGTTTTCATGACTGTTTTGTAGGTTACATTTTAAGGATTTTACCTGGATGCATATCATGTTCTGCATTAGATAGTTTGCAACATTTTAGCTGCAAATGACTTTTTGCAGTAATGAAAATGAAAATTAATCTAGCTCCCTGTATTATTTTGTAAATTCCCAAGGGAAAGTTGGTTATCTTTGTCATGTGATAACTTAGTAATTCTGTACAATTCCATCTAAATCCAAAACAGTGCACCTGAGAAATAATTACAGTTCTCATTATTTTGGTAATGGCTTTTCATCACGTGTCAGTCTTTTTCTTTTCCTGCCAGCTTTTTATTTATGTGTTTCTATGATGCTTTTTTTTTACATATATCCATTATACTCTTCATTTGCATATTTCTACAATACTTTTTATATACGTATTTCTGTGATATTCTTTATTTGCATATTTCTATAGTACTTGGGTCTTTTGTTTCCTTTCTTTTTTCTTTTTTTCCATGATGTAGTGGGCTACAAACAAAGACAATTTTCATTAAATGTTTTAGAGCAATTCCACCTGTTTTATTTTTCCTGATGAGATAAAAAAGCTTGTCAAAGTGGTCAATGTTTCACTTTCTTAGACTGGTTTCTTAAAACAATGAAGTTTCTGGGGCATGACCATCAGTTATTCCTCCTCTGGTTAATGTTTCTTATTCAGCTTCTACGAAACAGAATTTGGAGTAGGAGAGGTGTCAAGGTTACAAACATTCCTCAAGTTTTTCTCTGCTAGTTTGCATTTTTTACCAAGGCATCCAAATTAATGTGTGATGGATAATCCTGGGGGGTCCCAAACCAAGCCCTTTTCTGTACTTGCCTGACTTGGCATTCCTAATCCACAAGAGTTTGTAGGTTTTGTATTTCCATTGTCTGTGTTTGGTCATCCTCTCCAAGCCCTCAGCCTCTCATGCTGTTTTGAGGATGCAGCTCACTTTGTGTGGATTCCCAAGCCAGCCCTGCTGAGGGTGATGGGTCCATGGATTCTGCCATTAGGTACTTAGAGATTTTACATTCACTGCACTTGGCAATTCAGCCCTTTGTGTTTCTGCCTCTTTCACACAGGCTCTCCTCTCAAGCACTGTTTTGTATTGATTGATCCCAGCTTTCTCACCATCTGCTGCTGAATCAATCTCCCTGATTCTTTGTTTCACTTGAGCATCTTACCTGTATTTTGTTCCTGACCAGCCTATTTGAATTGTACTCATGGATTTCTTAGGAACTGTGCCCAGGGCAGATGCTGCTTAGTCAGGTGGAATTGATTTAACTTAAGTCAAGGAAGTGGGATTTATTTAATATTTTATCTCTGACATAAATTGCAGCATTGGCAAGCTACAGAACGTCATGTTATCCTGCAGTGGGCAGAAGGGCTCAATTTTACCTGAAATTTAACCTGGGTTATGCCTGCCTTGCCTTTGCAGGGTGTAAAAATGCCCAGGTCTCCCTCACTGAGTCACTGCTCAGAAAAGTTGCATGTTTGACCTAAAACCCTTGACTGCATCCTGTTAAGCCAGGAAACTGATTTATTTTTGTTTGTTCTCTAGGATACAGGAGGTTGTAACTGTCTATTTACAGTTCCTAAACATCTGTGGGGTTTTATGCATATTTTTTATAGTTCCTTAAATTAGCCCTAAAGTTCCTCATCCTTGGTGCTGCTACAGCATTCTCTGCCTGTTCTTGCTGTGCATTAAGCAGCCAGAGTTGGCAGAGATGTGGATTACAAGTTATGTCCTGTAGTAAGACTGTGATCTCTTTGATTAAGGTGAATATTTCAGGTTACTAACAATAAATGCAACTACAAATTAGTAACAAAGTTGCATTTATTTGTAAATTTCTATTAATATGTGCAATACTTTACAAAAGGGCATTGCCAAGTCCCAAGAGCAAGGACATTTGGGTAAAAGTTTTAGAAGCATTGAATACATAGCACAAAACAAATGATGTTCTGCCACATTACTAATTATACCTTGCCTATAAGTACAATTTTCTGTAATAAAACCCTGTACCTTGTTATTCTTAAAAGCAGGTTGGAATGTACCTGGATGAATTGACTTCTACAGATAGTCAAAGTGAATTAAAGATACAACTCTGTGAATTTTAATAGGAATTTTGTACCAGTTCTGTACTCGTTATTCTTTATGAGCTCTATGCAGTTAGGCATTTCTACCTGTCTCTTTTCAGTCTTTCTATATGTTTATGTATTTTTAATGTCTTTTGGTTTAACTGCTTCAAATAATCTGTTTCATCATCACCTGTTAGGGAAAAAGAATGTGTGCTTAATTGAATTTAAATTATTTTAGGAGTCTACAACTTATAACCATCATCTACTAAGACAGAATTTCCAACTTGTAGGAGTTTGTAACTTTGAAGTTGACATTTCTTTTCTCCAGTAATGATTGCAACTGCCGATTCTGCACAAATGGCATATTACATGAAGTGAAAGTTTAATTATAAGGGGAAACTTAATTGAATATTTCTGTTTGATTAATAATAAAGAAGCAGGAGCATCACGTTTGATTTTAGACAGGCCAGATAAAGGTTGTTGAAGTGCTGCTTTCAGTGAGTTGAATGTGCAGTGCTGAGGTGTGCCTTCTTTCACTGCGTTTCCAGGCTGAGCAGGAGCTCTGGCCTCTCTGCTTTGGTTTCTGCTCTGTGGAATCCAGAGCAGTCCAGGGCACACCAGAGCCAGGTCAAAGGCTTTACACAAACTCTCTCAGGGCTGTCAATAGGAGACCTTCAGTTTAGTGAATGCAGCAGCGCTGCTTGAAAGAGCAACGCGCCAGCTTTGTGTGAGAACAGACTGAAGTGCTGGAAAGGATGGGTATTGAGCTTTCCTCAGAGTGCCTGCAGAATAAATGGCCCAGCAGCTTCAAAGTCAGTGGGCCCTGTTCACATCTTATGTAAAATTATTTGAATCCAAAACGGCCACAGAGAGCTCAGTAAAATCAGCCCACGAGGAGGCAGCAACAAGAAACAAGCCAATGGACAAAATTGGGATTTTTTTTTTTTTTTTACATCAGAATTTCAGCTTTTAAAATTTATTTAAAATTAAAGACACTTAGAGCATGTCATTTTTTCCCTGTTGTGATTATGGATTACTGAAACCTGCACATGTCCTTTGTGCCACCGTGACCTCTCCTTGCTGGGCTTTCTAACCACTAAATTATTAACTTCAGAGAAAGCTTGATCTGCTGCCAGAGACATGTCCTTTTTCTAGGCAGGCTGTTTATGGCATATAGCTCCCAGATGATTATCATATCACTCAGGAAACAGTTGTTTCTGAACCACACCCATTTAGTGAATGTACAGGATTTATTTTACTGGCCAAGTTACTTTACACAATAGTTGGATGCACAGGAACTAGAATAGAAAACACTACTGAAAATTCAAATGAGTTTTGTCTGTAAAATTATGCTGTAAAATTATGTTGTCTGTAAAATCTTGCTTTCTGAGCAAGAGGCTTAAAAGCAAACTCCTAACAAAACATCTGTAACTGGAAGCTATCCATGACAAGCATTACATGATGTGCATCTCCAAAAAGTGCTGTGGTTTACAACGTTGTGATGCGATGCTGTTTCAATAACTAAGATATCCTAATAATTAAGAAACACTCCTGAGTAAGCAAACTCATTTTAAGTGCTTTGGTTTTCCATAGAATTTTTTGTCAGTAAAGTTGTCAAACTTAGGGTAGAACCCCACACAGTTACAGCTGTAGATGTGGTGAGATGGGATTGTATTTTATACCTGCCACAGTCCTGTATGATTTTTCCTTTTCTTTTTTTTCCTCAAAAAAATACTTTGATGCAACAAAAAAAAAAGAGAGTGGGGCTCAATTTCTAACACTAAAAGGTATAAGAGGGATAGAAGAAAATTGTTAAAATGGTTTTGATTTTCAGGGTACTATTGAGCTCCATAGGCAGGTGCTTGTAAATGGATACTAGTTTTCCTACAAAGTTAGGAATTTCTGGAAATAATCATATGTAGCTGAGCATTAGCACTGCTTGATATTCTGATAAATTAAACTGCCCTCATGATGATGCTTTTGAATCCACACCATAGGAGATTTGGGCTTACTGGCATATCTGCACTATAACCCATGTGTCTAACCCATAGCTTTTAGCTGGAAAATTGAAATAAGCCTCACAATTCATCTGAAATGTGTGCCAGGGCTCCCAGTGCATCAGAATAGCCTGATGGAGCTGTATGTGAAGGAGGACAAGCTTCTGAACTTTTCAGTAGGGGGTTGAATGTATATTATGGCAAATAGATCATTTTAAATTAGTGTTCAGTACATTTAGGATAGAGTGTATTTCTTGTATAAATTGCCTCTGAACACAATTCAGAAACCCAATCTTAGGCTTAGCAATGAACATTTCAAAAATGTAAATTAATATCTTCACAGGGAAGAAATATGGTTTATTATAGAGTCACCTGCAATTGCCACTATAATTATGGCTTTGTCAGTATTTCTGTGAAAACTATTTATTAGGAATTTTGGAAAAATGCTCTTTCAGAATGAGCTGTAATGGAGTGTGAGGTTCTGCAGGCAGTGCCTGAGCCTGAGGTGTGTCCTGCACTTGGTGCTCTGAACAGGAAAATTTGACTTTTCTCCTGCAAAAGGTCACGCACAAGTTGTTGGGAGACTCCCAGAGAAGCTGACTTTTCTCTTTAAATAGCCTTTTTAATATCTTAAGCAGGGAATCATCCTGCTTGGGATGCCTGTGGCATGGATCTGTTCTTGCTGACAGCATCAGTCCCTGGCAGGTGGGTCATGGCCCTTCCTGCAGGGCTGGCAGTGCCAGGGCAGGGGGGAATTGGCTTCTCCTCATGGGCATGGCACTCCTGGGTCAATTGTTGGACTTGGTAACCCTGCAGGTCTTTTTCAGCCTCAGTGATTTGGTGATCCTGTAATCTCTTTGCTTTCCTTGCAATAAAAGATGGTAAATTTGCAATTAGCAAGCTGTTGCTGTATCCCTGGCATAGCAAAGATTTGTAATTCAGTTTCAGTATTTTCCTCAACACTGGTGCATATAGATTAAAAGGGTAGTACTTGATGCTCTAAATTACAAAAATAAATTTAATTCATATTTCAAAGTTAGTTATTAGCCCAAGAGACCTATATAAATTTGACAGGAAATTTTAATATATTAGGAGGATGCTATTTTACCACACTGACTTTCTGCTTCAAAATGGTGACTTTAATGTTTATCTCTTCCTTAGCTGGCAATCTTGACTCTGTTTTCTGAAACAGCCTTGTGGTTCTGAAGAAGTTCTTCTGAAACTAATAGAGTGAGAATCAGAGTAAAAATGAGGTTAAATAAATGAGATGGAAAGCCAGACCTACTCAAAGATACTGGAAATGTTAACCAACCCATAGTTAGTGAGATGTCTCACAAGATTCTTGTAATGTGAATTAAATTAAAAACAGGGAAAAGAATAATTAGAAATGTAAGAAAAAACAGTGATCCTCAGTTGTTTAATCTGAAATCCAGGAAGCAAATTTCAGAGAGCCAAGAGTGTTTTCCAGGATAATATAGGTACAAATTCTGGGGTTTGGGGTTTAGGGCAGGGAGAAAGTGCCTCTTACCCCACTTTTTTGGGTTTGTTTCAAGGAGCAAAGAAAGAAGAATTAAAATTCTTGCACCCCTCCAACAGAGATCATTATGTGTCAGATAAACCCAATGAAGAAATTCTTTTGTTCCAGAAATGTAAAATCATAAAGACATTCACAAGTACAATTTTCCTCCTCAGCTGGTAATATCATTTGATATTACCATCATATTGTTACCAAAAAGGGTGTTAATGAGTGATTAAAAATGGGCATAATTCAGTTTTTTTAAGTCCTGCTCACTCTCTCACAATTAGCACAGTGTGTTTACATATTAGTGGAGCTTAATCAGATCAGGAGGAAAGGATTTTAACTCAGGAAAGGAAATCCCAGGGCTGATTTTTCAAAACAGATATGAATATATATCCTCATTTAAGAATTACCTACACAGGACAGGATTCACTGATGCTGTAACCCTGGCTATGGAATGAAGATGGGCAGGTTCTAGATTGTGTCTGTGACTTGATGGTTTTCTTAAAGGGTTGTTCAAAATCATACAGAAATTAGGGGCATGACGTGTTGCTCATGGAATAATATCTGTTATTACCATGAGGTTGGCAAAAGCTCAGAATAGAGATTAAAATTGGTCACTTTTGGCCTTCAAAATAGAAAAATGTAATACTGTTCTCTGTATTCACAACTGGTACAGAAAGTCTGATTTACGAGCTCTACTTAATCTTCAAAAATACCAGAAAGTGGACAATTTCTTCCATTGCCAAGTTCTATTCATTGGACAATTCATTGGACAAGTTCTATTCATTGCCTGTGAAGAACTGTGTTTTCCATTGCTGTAGTAGTATGTCTTGAGATCACAAATAATCACTTTGTACAGCTTATCATTACCTCTAATCCTTAGATTACACTCACACTCTAACTAAAATCATTGCAAGTGGCCTTCATGAATTCAGTAAGGCAAAGCTCTGTGAAAAAAAAACAACATTGCAACTCATGAAGGAAGCACTTGGGAGGGAAAATACGGTCTGGAAATGGCCAGGGCTTCTTCCCCATTCTGTATATGCTGAGGAGTGTGTTTGTTCTGTGGTAATGCCAGCTAAATAAGCAGCATTAGTAGTTAATTAAGAGACTATTAAATATGAACAAGGCTGCCATAACCTGAACTTGTAACAGGGTAAATGGAATACAGAAAATGTTGGTTGAAAATGTAACATGAAAAGTTCTAGTGCTAATCCTTCAGAGTTTAATAGTTTGCATCGTCTTTTGTTATTGATTAAATAAAGACTAGTAGCACATATGAATAGTGGCATTTTATACTCATTTTTAGGAGGGAGTGGTTTTAGTAACTCAGCCCTTATTTACAATGGGATGAGAATATGTTATGAATATAGCTTAACTTCTACGTGCTTCATTCATCTTCAAATTTATTTGAAATAATGAAGCAGTGCCAGAATCCCACACTGTGTGTCATAGTAACCACAAACCAGTGCAAGAGGTAAATCAAATAAGCATTTGAAAAGGGAAGGACAAAATTACAAAAGCATAGCGATGCTTTTTAAAAACCTTCTCCATATAGGCAAATAACTTTTAAATACAAAATGAGTGATTTTAAAATTTTTGTTTTCTTTATACATTCTGGGAAATTTTAAGAGTAAAAGTGAATGTATGAAAGCACATTAATTTTGTAGTAATAGTAAAAAGAGAAAAAATTTGAAGTATTTTAATTTAACATGTGCTGCTGCTTTTCCCCATTCCTTCAGGGAAGAGTCAGGCCATGCCTAAAATAGATTTATAGTAAAAGTGTGTAATTCCCTTCTTACAGGCATTCATTATTACATTAGAGATATTTCATTTCATAACAAAGACAAAGAATCATCTTAGGCACTTTTATCATGGTAATGCTTTAAAACATAGAATGACATTTGTGTTTTTTGCAAATTCCTTTCATCTTCTGCAGAATGGGGTATATCCTGCATGACTGTGAGTACCTATGGTAATTCCAAATCTTCCTCTTTGATTTCCTAGGGCAGTAGGAATAGAAAATTCCCAGTAGGAATTTGCAGAGACTATTTGATATAATGGCTGGTTTAGTGAGTGTGGTGTCATCAGAGATGAAACTTCAATTCCAATTTCTCTGTATTTGCTAATCACTTTTAGAAGATGCAACACTAAATAGACATGTTCAGTTTTCCTACTTTTTTTCTCTTTTATAATTTTTTATATCATTATTGTCAGATAATTTTGTGCCCAAAATACAATGGAAGCTTTAGAAAGAAATCAAGCAGATTGCAGCCAGTGAGGGACTGCAGGATGTGTGATGAGTGAATGCACACACATATGTAGGGAGCTCTCCTCTCTCCACATTGCCCTTTCCTTGAGAAGAGGTTGATAAACACAGCTCCTTTTCTCCTCTGTGGAAAAAGAATGGATGAGTTCCTCATTCCAGCCCAGGCAAATTTGGGATCTCATTTTGTGAGGCTCAGAGCCATGGGCTGACAGGCTTTTAGCAGGGATTGAAGTAACCCAAGGAGCCAGAGCTGCTGCTGGTGCTTTGAGGAGTCGCTTGCTGCTGTTCTCCTCCTCTGCTGCTGCAAAGTTTCCCAGGTTTGTTCTCAGAATTGGCTGAACTGCTTTTCCTCAATAATCAGGGAAAGCAAATTCCGTGCCTTATGCTGGAAGGCACCTGTACAGAAAAAAAGGTCAATGGAAATACCAATGGTTGAAGGGCTGCCACTCCTAAGCATGTAAAGTAGTGTTTCAAAAGTTACCAGCAAGCTGTAGCTGCAGGCAAATATTCTATAATGCAACTTCTACACCTCTGTAAAATATTTCCATGTGTTTGAAATGAGGTTGTCCCTCATAATGAAGAATAAGTAGCCAATGTACTTGCTGGACTCTGCTTTGCATTTGATGTTTGAAGGCTTTTTAAATTTCAAATCAGATGTAGATTTTTTCTTGTCTCAGTGTAAATGAAAAAAAAAAAGAAGAAATATGGGCAAATTCATACACTTTATTCTGCTATTAGATTATTTTCTAGACTTTCCTTTCAGCTCTTTCTACAGAATTCACACTAGGAGTGGATTTAATTCTGGAAAGTTATCAACTTTATTGCATAACTGTGGGATATGCTTCTCTAAATGTCAGGTATTATCAGAGCACAGCACATTTAGAAGAACTCAGAGTGTATAACCCTAAGGTTAGATGTATTTAAATTTGACTTCATTACATTTTATACAAGACAGAATATCTCTATCCAAAAAGGTCTGTGATTTTTTTTTCTCTCTTTACTTGCCACACTTGGAAAAAACCTTCAAAAGCAGAGCTGTGAGGGTCAGAGCTGCACAAAGCACTGACATATAAATGCTGCATGTTTGATTAACAGTGAGATACAACACTGTGTTATTCACCATGCCAAAAAACACCTCTTCAAGAACAAACTCTGCTGAGGGCTGGCAAAGGATTTGGTCAATCTCAGTGGGCATGGAGAGAGTGTTTGCTGGAGGAGGGGAGGAGAGAACCTCCTTTAGCCACCGGGCTGGGGAGAGAAGCCCCCATGGCCTCAGGGTTGGGGAGAGAACCTCTCTTGACCCCAGGGTTGGGGAGGGAACCTCCTNTGGCCCCAGGGTGAGGGAGAGAGCCTTCTTTAGCCACAGGGTTGGGGAGAGAACCTCTCTTGGCCCCGGAGCAGCTGAGGCTGCTGGGGCATGGCACGGGCAGGGACAGTGAGGGGTGGTGTGAGGATGCCCAGCAGAGCCAAGGGTTCAGCTGCTGGGGAAATCAGATATATTTTATGTGGGATAGCAGAGCAATTAAGCACCTGTTTCAAAACTAATTTTTTTACTTTTTGGTGTGTGAGGAATTTTAATGCTAAAAGGACACCTGTAGGAGTCAATAATTGAGTTTCTACCAGCGATTGTTTTTCCCTCAGGGCTGCAGTACTGGGTTGCAGTGCCTATAATCCACTTCACAAACCCAGGTCCTGTTTACATCTGGCTCCTAAAATGATTCTGAGAAAGGCATGCTGCTTTCACATAGGATTTCAGTTTAAATTAATAAAAAACTGACCTCATGGTGCAGATAACTTCAGTAATGTCCACATGAATCTTGATGCACAGGTGCTTAGCTGAGCCACAGAACATGCAGCACAGTTGCTTTAAGCTGCATGAGGTATTTGTAGTTGCAGGGCAATAGCTGACTCTTATTCCTCCTTGTATATATATTCTTTTAAATTTGTTTTTTTTCTTAGGCAGCAGCTAGAAATCAGAATTCTGCCTGTTTTCATTCATCATCTCCTTTGTTTGTTCTTGCCTGGTCCTGCCTGAAAGTCTGGAGAAAATGTATGAATCAAAAAAAAGCCAGAAACAGATGCCTTATGCTGAACTTTGTACAGGAAGAGAATAATGAGAGCAAGTAGAGAAAATCAAACACCACAACCAGAGGTGTGAAAGCTGAGTAGGAATTGCACTACACATGGGCTGGAGGATCAGGAGAGCACCTCCCTTCCCCTGCTGGCACTGTGGCCATCCCTCCCACAGCACTCACTGCAAGCAGGAGAAAGGAAAAGCAGCAACAAGGGAGGTGCTGTTGATTTGTGTTTTTGTCAGTAATTATGGCATGGCCATATGGGATGCAGGACCAGGCACTTGGGATATCCCCCTGGGGTGACTGAGTGAAGGTAAAGAGTCCTTAGAAAGGGCTTCAACAAAAAGGAAAGGGATAACAAGTGAAAGGCATAACAAGGGAAAAGTCAATCTGTCTGTTGGAGAGAGCAGTGAAGGTTAAAGTGTTGTCTCTTCTGCCCCAGCACTCAAAAGCAAGGTTAGCTGTGACCTGGTTGACCTGACAAATGCTTGGTTTATGAGAGTTAAAGAAAATATTAGAATTGCCCTCCTGGCCCTGATAAAAATTGCTGCAGGGAAGTGGCTGAGGTAAAGTAATTGTCATGATTTTTAATCTCTGAAGACATATGGAAGATTGACATGATCCATAAAACTGGAAAGGACAGAGTGGTTTTCCCCCAAAAGAATGAAAATAGGATTTCCTATTTTTATTGGGAATTTTGGTGGTGAAATGGAGTAAGATTGATGTCTTTTTGAGAGGAGTTAAACTGCTTGAAAATACCTAGAATTTAACAAAGAGTAGGTAACTGCCAAGATCCATCTGTAAAGTTCAAATCATAACAAATCAGTTTAATTTCTCTGCAATTGTACAGAAAAGCTGGTGAGTAGATAAGGAGTGAGTGGCCATGGTGGTGTCACCAGGGGGAGATGAGGGAATGTGGTCTGAATGGGACCATCATAATTAAAGCAGATTGCAGTTCTATGCTTGGAGTGAATGCTGGCAAATAAATGGTTCACTGTCAAAAAAGATGGATTTATATCTCATAGGGCTCTGGCCAGAGACCAGTAATATTCAGCATTTTGATAGTTCAGATAACAGAAAAGGGAATACATCTATTTAAATTACCAGATGGTATCAAAGTGGGTTACCAGCAGCCTCAGGAACAAAATTAGAATTGAAAGCTATATGAAAAAAAAATTGGGAGAAGTGATTTGTATATGCAGGTTTCAATTCAATGGTTACAACTGCAAGATCATACACTTCCTAGGGAATAAATCTAATAAACAGATATGTAATAGGCAGTGTATAGTCAGTAGTACTGTATAAAAATATATGAGGATATGGGTCAGGGAACAAACTAAACACGAAAGTAATATCCTACACATTAGGAAAAAAAAAAGTTTCATACTTCAGTGTTTAATCATGTGTTTTTTGTAGGACATAGTGAAGCCTTAAAAAGAATATTTTGGTCAAGAAAGAACTGAGTTTCCTTAGCATCAGCAGGAGGAGGCTGGGGATACAAGTCTTCAAGTGTGCAGCAGATTCCTGTGTACAGTGAGATGATTTTGTGGTAGGTTAGGAGGATTAGATAGATTAATAGAGCCAGATAGAGCCAGAGAGATTTTGGTTGGAATGAAGACAAACCTTTGTAAACCATAAAATAGTTTAGAATAGAAAGCCAAAATAATTTTTTTAGAAAGTTGTAGAATTTCCATATTTGAATGTTTTTGTAACCTGATTAAATCCATTTCTTCTCTGTGCTTTAGTGGCAGCTCATTCTGTCCTGAGGTGAGGCTGGTTCTCAGTCAGATTTTTCTCCCATTTTTTCATCAGACATTGATATTTTGGGTACTAAATCCCACACTGCTTAGTATTGCAGTCCCCTGCTCAGTCTGTTTCAGTGCAGGGGATAATCCAATAACAGAGAAAGTCTATTTATGCACATCTTTGAGACTTAACAAATTCCCTTTTCCTATTGATTGCAAAACCTGTTTAGGTTGCATTAAGTATGACCAGAATGTTGATAAGCTCTTCTGCATTATCAGGCAAGGTGGGAAAATTCCTCTTTCTTTATTACACTGAGCTCTCTTGCATTAGCATGTTAAAGAATTACAAATTAAGCCAAATCTGATACTGTGGAAGAAAACCACATGATTGGTAAAATCGGGTGAGTAGAAGAGTAAAAAATATTGCCCAAAGTAATTTAGAAGATCATGAAGTAGGCACTGTTTGCCTTCAGATCTAAGTGGAAAACTTAATTTAAAGCTAATATTCTGTAATGAAAGTTGTTAATTTTTGGTGTTCTTCCTACTGAAAAATAATATACATAATTTTCTATATTGATGTAATATAGAGTTATAACTTGGTTTTAGCTGACTCTAATTTTTCAGTACTCAAAAATTTTAAAATAAAGTTGCACATGAGAAATCCACTCAAGAATGTCAAGTTTCAGCTTTTGGGATTTTTGTTTTTTTAAAGGGTGTTTTGACAGTTTACATACAGCAGTTTAATACTCAGAATTAATTTCATGTTCATTTAATTAGAAATGGAATAATTTGTCAATGTTAGAAAGTTCAAGTTAACTTGTAGCTTGCTGCTAGGACATTGTGCACAGAGCAGTCTACTCCCAAACCACTTTATTTCCTACAGTGTGTTTATGGAATATAATGCACCTCTTTACTGTGTGATAAATACCCTGGAGAAGGTTGTTAGAGAATTAAATGTGCTATTATCAGCATGGAACAGAGCAGATAACCTTGCTGCACAAAGCATTGCAGTGTCTTTATCTCATCTCTGTGCTGCAGAGCTGCAGTCACCAGCCCGGGATTGCTCCAGGAGTTCTGTGCTCACATCAGCTGCAGGGAAGGCCAGGGAATTTCAGTGTTTTATGCTACAGCAAATGATGGGATAGGGGAGATCCATTCAGCCAGGTGCCTTAAGCAGCTGGAACAGGGGCTAGATGGAGTTAAGGGCAATAAAGAGGATATTTATTGAAGAGCCTTCCAAGGCCGCACCCTGGCAGTACCAGAGCCTCAGTTGTGGCTCTGCTGGATGGCTCCAAGATAGAAGCAAAAGAGGCTTGGTCATAAGATCTCACATTTTTATAAGTTCTGATCCATTAGCATATTGGAGCTAATTGTCCAACCAGAGCTCCAACCCATGAAGTCCCATCCTTTTTTTCTCTCTTCAGTACATGTTGTTTATGCTCTTGGGTCTGAGATGCAGATCATTTGTCCTTGGTCTCTGACTAGAGAAGGAATTATTTTGACTCCTTACTCTCTGAAGAGAGCTCACTATCCTCTTATATGAAACCCAGCACAGAATCTGAAGAAAATAAAAAGCTAAAACCTGAAGCAAGATCAGCTGCAGTGGAAGGCCAGGGAATTTCAGTGTTATATGCTGCAACTGATGATGGACTAGTGGAGATTCATTCAGCCAGGAGCTGTGCCAGGAGTTCAAGTGGAGCTTTAAAAAGGTCTGCTTGGGAATAATGGAAAATGCAAGTTCTCTTGGACAGAAGTAGTGGTAGGATCCCAGGTTTGAGTCCAGTTGGATCAGCTCCACCAGAACTGATGTTAAGGGAGCAGTCTTGTGTGGGAAGCTCCATCAGTTAATAATGGGAATGGATGATGAGGAAGTTAAAATTTCTTCGAGTGAAGCAGTTCATTAGCTGCCTGATTAACTTTGCTTCTGAAGTACTGATAGAGAAATGTCTGCGAGGAGAAAGAGCTCAGTAGCGGTTAGTTACATGTGCCTTGGATGTCAGGTACCACTGACCTAATTGGGACAAAAAAAGGAAGAGAAAAGGTATGAGAATAAAGAAGTGATATCTAATAAGTTCTTAATAGAGCCTTATAAATTCCTAACCCACTGAATGAATATGTGATTAATCATATAACTTGCACCCACCTATAAACCAGTTGCAGGCTACAGAGGTCTGGATGTGTCCTGTATTACCTTGGTAGTGCTGTGCTTGTGGGATGCATTGCTGTTACTGATGATCCTTCTTAATACTGAAAAAAAGAAAAGAATGATCAGCTTTTTAACAAGTACTGACTGTAGGGTCACATTTAATGTCATTCCCAAAGCATTTGCCAGTAATCCATACATGTCTGTGTTCATTTAATATTAGCTGGAATGGGAATGGTGCATAGTAAGGTCACTGCACAGACCCTTATCAAATATTTATTTGTTTAATGGAAACCTGCAGTCTATATGTGTGAAATAGATGCCTGAAACGGCTCTTTGTGCTTGTGAGGATATCTGTGCTCTGTACCAGTGAGCACCATGAAATTTTTTGTTTCTGAATTGAATCAGGGAAGATCCAGATCTTGAGCAAGTGTTGAACCAGTTACACCACTCAGTTTTGGGCATGTAACCAAATGTAGACAGCACTTACACCCTCTGAGAGGGTGGATGTGCTGTGAATCCTGTCCCTCCTCAACATCTACAAAGCTTTGCTGCTGCCATAATCTAAGACAGGGTTCTTATCCTTGAAAGAATCCTGGATCAATACATGATTCTGTATTTTTTTTAATCTCAGCTTCCTTATTGAATTTATAGTTCTTACAAGTACAATTTAATTAAAGGGTGTTGAGTAGGAGTCATTCAAAGTACAGCACCATTATTGGTAAAGGAAATCCTGTAATGAATTTGCTAAATTGGTGATAATTTTCTGTGAGGGAAGAGGAGCTTTCAGGGAACTTGATGTCAGTATAAAGATCAAAGGGCTGTTCTCCCTCTTGAAAATGTGGCCTATTGAGCACCTCTTATAACAAATAAACCATATTTTTTAAAAAAACAAAAACCAA
>WBNQ01068357.1:0-12499 GCA_013401375.1 Spizella passerina | reverse complement strand
AGTTAATGAATGATCTGCTGCCCCTATAAATATATTTTCAACATACAACTGAATAGTATTGGATTTTGTTATACAAGCACAATTAATAATTTAATTCATATCACCAAGCTATTTTAAAAATAGGACATTCAAACTGAACGTGAAAGTAATCAAAAAGCAGACTTCAACAGATGTTTAATTTAAATTTAACACACAGCTGTCTATTAAGAACAAAGTCATCTTTGCCATGCATTATCTTCTGAAGGTGCTAAGATGGTTTCAAATGAGCCCAAATAATCTAATCTTAATTATGTTCCCACCTGTTTCAGAAGATGATTCCATTTTCTCTTGACATGGTTGGGACAAAATCACTTTATCCCTGTTTTCTTTCAAAAACTAGAAATCTAGAGGAGCTCAAATGGGATCAGTCTTCACTTTAAGTAAGTTGGCAAGTTACAGAGAATCTGCAGACATCATTCTTTCAGTGGTAGTCTCAAGTACCAAATTCCACTCTTAAGATTTTTAGATGGTAAAACTGAGTTTGTGGAGATGTGCCTGGGTGAAAATGTGGGGTTTAATTCACACCATTTACTTTACAAGGTACTGTAACTGCATCCTACAGATCTTAAAATTCTAGGATGCTGCTGTTGAGGAAGATCATTATAGTAAATCTAACAAGTCCAATAAAGCAAGAGATAATTCTATTTAACATAAAACCATCCCAGATCATGAGAGCAGAAGATATTCTTTGTTTAGGAACATTCTAGGTCTATGTATTTGTGCCTATAGGTACTTGTATGTGTGTGTATACATATGCATGTATTTGTATATGTATACACACATGAGGTGAGGTCTCTGACAAGTTCCACTGCATTCTGCTGATATTGCAAGTTTGCATAGTGCCTTAGGTTATTTTTAAATTTAATTCCTCCATTTCTACACGAGCAGTATTAAAAAAATCCCGGAGGAGTGCAGTGTTTTATACTGGATGGTTTTGTTCAACGTCAACATCATTTTAATTTCTATCAAAGGAGAACTTGTGGGAAGTAGGTTGCAGTTCCTTAAGCTTTAAATGTCAAGTAGGGGTAAGGAGGGGGGCGATGTTTAGTTAATGTAGAAGACAGTTTCCTAAGTAGAATTAAAGAGCATAATTTGTCAGCTCAACTATTTAAGTAAAATGGAGTGTCCTTCTCAGCTCACAGCCTATTAGAGGGGGGGAAATCCTCTGGAATACCAATTGCATTTCTGGAGAGTACAGCATGCCTCTAAATATATTCTGTAGGAGACTGAAAATTCTTCTCTTCTGACCTGTATTGCACCTCCATAGAGTAAAAGTATAGGAAGCAAAAAGAAAGGAAATTATTTGGAGCAATACAAAGTAAATAATGTATTATGGTTAATAAAGAGTTGAACAGATGTTTAACTGAATTTGTGTTTCTGAAGTTCAATAGTTGATTTGAGTCTCAATGAAAATAACACAATTTACAGTAAAGAAGTGACAAACTTGAAACACCACCAAAAAGGAAATCTTTGGAGTCACTCCAATACAGACTTTTCCTTACTTTACTCTTAATTAAAAGCATAAAATAGTGAAAAAAGTTTAAATATGAACAATAATAATGATAATTATAAAGCCTCATTACAGAAGCATTTTTAACCCCAGGATCTCAAAGTCCTGTAGAAAGAGACACATTTCAATCCACTGTATAGTGGAGCTAAGAATAAAACCTTGTTTCCCAAGTCTTAGACTGCTGCCTCCTTCCTCTTCCTCTCATATTTCTTCTCAGGTGATAGAGAAAAAGGAATATGTCTTGAATATTTAGTCAAAAGCAAAAGGTAAAATAATTTCAGGACTTTACATCTATTTCAATACTACTGTGCAGAGGGGAAAATCAGAGTTCTCATTCTTTTTGCAGGAACTCAAAGACAGAAATCTGCCTGAAATGTGCAGTGTGTATTTAGTGAGTTTGGTTTGTCCAAGGTGCAGCTTAGTCACTGCATATAGCCTTTTTCTGATGTTCTGTTCATACAATCTGAGGCATAGACAAAAAGTTCCCTGAATGGCTTCAGCTTAGATATCCCAGGACATGTGCTCACAGTTTTCAAATTCTATCTGTATAAGATTTTTCAGTGGGGAAAAGGAGAAAATGTGGATAAACATAGATATATGATAACTATGTGACTTGCAGCCATTTTCACTAACAGAATTTAACAAACTTCCTAAGCATGACTGTCATGACCAAGCCTTAAAATCCTCTTGACAGAACACGGGGAGAAACTAGGATGCATATATTTCAGGGATTTTTATTTTGCTAGTCCATTCATTACTATTCTCCCAACCTCCTCTGTTCACAAAGCAAGCAAAATTTTTAACTTCAGCATTGCAAGGGTGGCTTGAAAAAGCTCTAACAGTAAGTTTATCTAAATATTACTTAAAACTAACATTTTAGACAACAGTTATATTCAACAGGAGAGAAACCACACAAATGCCTTAATTTTATTAGAGCTACCACCCATAGGTCTAACATTTCCCAGAACTTATTGGGGTACTTCATATGGTCCTTGGGTCCCCTCCACATCCAGCCCCAGCAACTTTATATATTCCACCAACGTATCTCTTCCTTCAGGCTGTTTTACTCCCACTTGTACTGCTTTCAGAGAAGGAGAAAGAATAAAAAAACGGGGCCTGGATGTTAAAACTTTTCTGCTTGGCTGCTTCAGAGACCCTTTTATGTGTTTCTGCTAACCTTAAAATGGCTGCTCTTCTTCATCCCCAGGTTTCTGCAAGGAGTTCCCTCCTGAAACAGTATAAAATGTGACAGAAAACTACTTTTGACTTTTCACAGAGTGGGAGGAATCACTGGCTGGAATGTGTCTCATTATTTCTGAAACCCAGATGAATGCAATAAACTGTGTTTGTGTGCTCTCACCTACAGGAGTTGGGATTCCTTTAACTCATTGTCTTTAACAACAATACAACTTAGGAGGAAAATTTTCCCACTAGATTTACATGCAAACACTTTCTGAAGGAAAACACATACTTCTGTAGTTAATTTCTTTTATTTTAAAAATAAAAAGTCTTGCTCTAACATTATCAATTAAAGTCAGTAGGGTTTTTTTTCTCCCTCTAAAATAAATTTTTAAAAAAAGACCAGGAGACACAGTTTAGCTATGAAGTAGGCCTTTGAAGAGTTTGGTGTCATGTTGTCTCCTGTGGAACATTGATCCTGGCTGGATGCCAGGTACCCACCAAGGCTGCTCTATCACTGCCCTCCTCAGCTGGACAGGGGAGAGAAAATAAAACAAAAGTCTCGTGGGTCAAGATAAGGAAACAGGAATAGCTCAGTAATTCCTGTCATCGGTACAACCGGACCTTAAAACACCTTCCCCACATCCATCCTTTCTTCCCAGGCTCAACTGCACTCCCAAATTCTCCAACTCCTCCCCACAGCAGCACAGGCAGACAGGGAATGGGGCCTGTGGTCAGTTCATCACCTGTGGTTTGTGCTGCTTCTTCCCCCTCATGGGGAGGACTCCTCACATTCACGTCCTGCTTCAGCATGGGGTACCTCCCATAGGAAACAGTTCTCCATGAACCTCTTCAATAGGAGTCCTTCCCTCAGGCTGCAGATTTTCATGGACTTCTCCAGCATGGGTCCTTCCTACAGGGTGCAGCCTTTCTGCAGTACAGACTGCTCTGACATGGGACCTCACAGGGTCCTAAGTCCTGAGACCACACCTGCTCCAGTGCGGCCTTCTCTCTCCACGGGGCACCAGCACAAACTTCCCACAGGGTCACAGAAGTCTTTGGACATCCCCCCCTGCTCCACCATGAAGTCTTCCACAGGCTGCAGTGCANCTGCACTGACCTGGGTGTCTGCAGAGCTGCTGCCCTCACACATTCTCACTCATGTCTTCCCACTGCTGTTGTGCAGGAGTTATTTCTTCTTCTTAAACCTGTTATCCCAGAGGCACTACCAACATAACTGATGGGCTCAGTCTTGACCAGCAGCGGGTCATTCCTGGAGCCAGCTGGAACTGCCTCTGCTGGACACAGGGAAAGCTTCTCACAGCAGCCACCTTCATTGCTTCCCCACTACCAAAACCTTGCCACACAAAGCCAGTACATCTGTTAAAATTAGCTGTCTGTTAAGGAAACTTACTAAAAACAGCATACCCAACTTTAACAAAAATGCCTTATAAAGGCTGTCTACTAAAAGCATAGCATGGAATATTTTAGTGTAGCTAAAATTTTTGAAACTCTGCAGACCTTAATTTGGCATCACACTTGTCAAACAGCTCTGCTACTTGCATAGTGCAGGTATTCATATTCTCTTTCAAAGCTGAAGATATAAAACTTCTTTTTTGATGGCTTTTTTTTTCAGTCTTACAGTTCTGGTAATAAGGAATGCCTGCCAGCAAAATCCCTGTAATGATCATCCCCAAAACACTTTAAGAGAGTCCAACTACTCTGGTAATTCTCTCATCAATTTCGGTAAATGTTCACTTTAGAGCATAATGTATTTTATAATTATACAGTTAGAAATATGAGCATATTGATTTGTGTGGAGAATTGAAATGTTGCCCTTCACCAATTTTTAGCTTCATCATTGCTGAAAGTGCTCCTGATGTTCTTGTGTTTCTTACTTTTTGCACATATGTCAATTTTAGACCTTACAGATATTTTTAATCTTTTTGAAATGTCAAGGTTTAAAAAAAATATATACTCAGATTATATTAATCTGAGTTTCAAGGTAAAATTAATTTTTTCCTTCCACAGGTCATCAAGGTGCAGCTTGATCTTTTTACTGAGAAAGATTTCTCATCACTATGAAGCATTTTCTTCTGTATGGTGTTTGGATAGTTGATTGGACTCTCAATTTCTCCCAATCCCTTACCTCTGGAAATGTGAAATTTTACTGAGATTGGAGGAGTAAACAAAAACCAAAAGGTTGTAAAAAATCAAAAAATTACTTTAGCTAGAAGTCAGAATTATTCCTCCAAGGAGGTGACTTTTTATATGAGTATAGAATTTCTTTATATGATTCTTGACACAGTTTATTTTCCTGGATGTAGCCTGGAGTCAAAGGTGACTCAGCTTCCTGGCACGGTGTGTGAAGTTTCCTGGTTTCAACCTGTAGACACCATTTGCATAAACCCAGTCTTTGGGGGCATTTCCACTACTTCCCTTATTCAGACCTGCTTTCAGGAGCATGAAGTTTAAAACTCAAATAAACATGAATAAAAATCTGTTCTCGAGATGGATTAACTATGAGCAACCTGCCCACCCTGCTCAGTGGTGAGATGAGGCTGTTTACCATTTCCTGCCCTGACTCAGACTTCCTATGCAAATGTAAGCAATATTTTTTCACCCTTATGGGCAAAATTCCCATATCAAAA
Organism: Spizella passerina; assembly: GCA_013401375.1. Taxonomy (NCBI): domain Eukaryota; kingdom Metazoa; phylum Chordata; class Aves; order Passeriformes; family Passerellidae; genus Spizella; species Spizella passerina. The sequence continues at coordinate 7,120 of WBNQ01068357.1, read as the reverse complement.
TCACATCAACATGATAAACAAATTTATTGTTTTTAGAATGCAGTTATTATGATGATGAGACACACATACAATTAGTGTTATCAGAGAAATAATTTAAAATTGCTACTTGCAGCCAAGTAAATACTAAATAAAATGTTTTCTGTTGCTCACAATCATTGTCAACTTTCCCTTTCCTTTTTCTTTTAACCCTCTCTGCCTTACTAGTGCAGAAACCTATCTGCTTTCTGAAACTTGCGCACCAGCTTTACCCCATTGCTCTCCTGTTCTATTCACTGCTTCTCGCTGCCTTTCCCCATTTGCAAATTTCCACCTCCATTGGATCAGTAAAAAAAGGCTCCAGGTAAAAAAGAAAATCCTTATCTCACATCATTCATTTTACAGGCCAGCCTCCCAGCTGATTGCTGCTCCCTGCAAAGGGTAAGGCAGAAGCACAATCTGAAGCTGTCTTTACTACCACAGACTGTGCTCCGTGCTCTCATTATTTTTGGCTCTTTCAGCAGCTATCCTTAGTATATAACATTATGCTATCTATCATGTGTCTGAACCTATTTTTATTACTTCTTGCTTGCTTCCACTGGTTTAGCAAATTATATGTTGTGGTATTTTTTGTATGTTTCAGTAATGACACTGAGTCTTATAGTGAGTCTCCACTAACTACTACTACAATATTGAAATTTCAGTAAATTCCAGTGAATCTTTTACATTTTTCAATTATACTAAAATCTAATTGAAACTTTTCTTCTGTTTAGATCCTTACAATCTAAGGGATTTTTCTTTCTTTACCATTTTAAACTCTGAAAGTCAGTGGCATACATTGCAAAGTCGCATTTAAGGTGAGGTGTAGTGACAGTTTTGGATAAAATATCCATTACTGATTTTGTACTCCTAGCAGTACAATCCAAGAAACATGCTTTTCTTCAGCACTACAACTGCACTACACTGAGGAACTGACAGATTTTTCACACAATAACTCCCAAACTTTTTCTGTCTCTTGGCCAGAAAACTGTGACATCTTTCCTTTTTGCGCATACACTGATTTTTCATTTGCATTTTTGATTTATTATCATATGCTTGTAAGCTGACCTACCATCTAAATCTTTCTGCATTGTTTCTAATTATATTACAGGTATAACAAAGAGATATTTTCCTTGGGTCTTTTTTATCCTAAATTCTACTAGAGAATAATAAATTGTCTTCTTATTATAGAAATAATAAAGGTCTATATGATTTCTGTTCATTATTGGGGAAAATAAAAGAGACAGCAGGAAGCAATAAAGATGTATAATCACATTCTACATTCTGGAAAGAAAAGGGCCTAATATCATTTATGGTGTCAGAAGTAATGTTTCTGGGAAGGGTAGGGATGGGTTATGATTACCATCTATCATTCCTCTGTAACAGTTAGTCCACAGAGAAGCTTTCAGGCCAAATATTTTTCAAATTTGCATTGGAAGCCCATCTCATCATGCCACTTTACACCATACCATACCTTTCACCAACTGTGGTTGTTTCAAATCTTGAACATTTATTAAGTATCTCATTATTTATGATACACCTCACATTTTGCTTTGCTTATTAGAAAACATCAGGATAGAAATTTATTGCAACAGATACCAATTTGACCTTACTAGTCAAGGTATATTACTCGAAGGATACACACATTTTGGCTTGTCAGAGCCATGAAATCTGCCAAGCAAATACTTCCTCTTGCATCATATCAGAGAAAAAGATATCTTCTGGTACCTGAGGAAAGGTATGGATATTCTCCTTTCTTCTGGGGAAAGTCTTATGGATGAGGCCACAGTCAAATCTCTATTCATAAAAGAGATTCGAACATTTCCAGAAGGCTGAAGTGGCCTTTGTGTAAAATCTAATTTCAGAGCTAGTGTGGGTACAAAGATAACCTGAATGGAGAAGAAATAACAACAACAAACTGATACTGCAACAAGGAACATGTAATTTTAGGGCAATCTAATCTAATCTAATCTAATCTAATCATCATATTGATTAGAGTTAGGCAATTTAAAATATATGCAGTCACAAAGGAAGAAGAAACAGGTGATGTGACAGACAAGAACTTCAAGATCTGAAAGATAAGGATCACCTCTTGTCTGGTGGGCTTGCCAGCCCCTGACAGGGAAAGCAAAGAGGATATAGAGTTTGAGTGTCAAAGAGAGGAACAGAAAACCAGAGATGATACAGATACAGCAGCATCCAGAAAAGAAAAAACATCTAAGGTGTTAAGAAATAATAGAAGGATCCAGACTCTGTAGCAATTAGTAGACTTGACAGGACTTGCTCAGTTTTACTCCCTAGTACTAGGTGCTAAGTAAATGTAGTGCATCCTGTATTCTTTGCTAGTGAAGTGGTACAAGGAATTAGATAGTGCATTTCTGCTTTAGCATCTCCCAATAAGAGAAGCTAGCAATTTCATTTCATTGTGAGGATTCAGACCCCTAAAGGGAACCTACAAGAAGCCCAGAGAGGGACTTTCAACCCTTTCAGAGTTATTATGCCACATATCTAAATTGCACATAGTTATAGGAGAAGAGGTGATGCTTTTAAAATGAAAATGGGTAGATTGAGATTAAATATTAGGAGGAGATTCTTCACTGTGGGAGTGGTGAGGCACTGGAACCAGTTGCCCAGAGAAGTTGTGGATGCTCCATCCCTCAAGATATTCAAGGCTGGTTTGGCTGGTCTTGTTGAAGATCTCCCTGCACATGGCTGGACGGTTGGAACTAGGTGGTTTTTAAAATTACTTTCAACCCAAACTATTTTATGATTCTATGATGATTCCCTCTCTCATCTGCTTCAGCTTGCATCTAGAGAGTGAAAATGTGCCTTAATCAGCAAGGCTAATTGAACAAAATGTCTTCCCTCAATCAGCTCAGGCTGAGTGATAGCTAGTAACACTAGTTATGTTGTTCCTGTTCTGGATTACAAGAGCCTGCCATTCAAAAAGAGTTACTCTTTTTCCCATTTACTCTTTGTGGCAAAATTGCTATTAATTTATTTCGGATTTTAAAATTATGGCTCAAAAACATAGTGATGCAAAATAATCTACTTCAAATTATCTTTACATAAGTTCTGGTGTCAGAACTTGTCCAGAAATATGCCAAAGACCTGATGTAGTTCTTACTGAACTGTTAATTGAAGCTGTATTAAAGCCATATTATTCCCCTCTGCAAGCTATGTTAATATCTCAAAACCAGATTAGGTTATGAGGAAAAAAAAATTAAAAATAAAAACTCATGCAGAAAAAGGTTGTATTTCCTGATGCAGGGATAGCATATTGTGTTTTTCAAAGATGGTTACTACAAACAGCAGTATCCTGCATGAAGTGTATGGAAATGAATTTTATTTCAGTACAGTGCATTAGAGATCCACAGTCCAACTTTGTCATCATAATTTTTCATACAATTATGCGTGGGTCCTATCTTGCTAAAGATTCTATCTGTCTTTTACTGCCTCTGGCTGTCATCTGGAAGAAAGTTCTCAATCATAATGTAAAAGACTTTCCAAACCCAGAAGTTAATGGCCATAGCAATAACTGCTATTTATGCATTCTACTCCCCAAAACCTCTGAAGCATTAGCAACATCTGCAAATTCAGAAAGGCATATGCCAAAGCATGTGCTAATAGCAGCTTACTGGCAGCAGTATGATGATGGATTTGGGACCATTTCACCTTAAGAATCAGTCTTTTCCAGATTTTTCAAGTGGTTTTATTTGGCTGATTTTACAATAGCTTGCTTCAAAATAAATTTGGTGATTACATACCTATCCTAAAACAAGCATCTAAGTCACAGAACATTGTGGCAACTTTTTGTACTGTCTCCACAGAAAACCTAAAGGTGGTGTAAATAGAGGGGCTGGCAGACACTCTCATTGTAGTCTGGTTTTAAATAATTAGGGCAGGGTTGCAGCAAAACTAAACTAGATGTGAAAATATGGATTGTTCTGACTGCTCCATTTTCTGACGTCTCCCTTTCAGCAGACTCTTCTAAGAGACAAAACATTCCTATATGATGTGAGATCTTTTGACTTGAATGCATAATTTATCTATGCAATTCCTATTTCAGAATCTATTGTTTTGAAGAAGTCTCTGGTTCAAATATTTTTTAAAAAATCCTTCTCAAATTATTTGCTGCATTTCAGGGTTAACCCTCAAGGTGCTCTGCCATTCATATTCCACACAGCAAATCAACGACTGCTGCTCATTTGTGATTCTTGCCAAATTGCTATACTCTGCTCAGACTGAATAGCTCAAAACTCTAATATGGTGACAGCTGCTGGGAATGTTATTCTGTAAAATAACTGGATAGTTATCTATCCAACTGAATAGCTGGATAGTATTCTACCAGCTAACAGCACATAGTCTTATGAGATCTTATTTGAATATAGGTGGTGATAGCACATTTCCTTGCAACCCATATGTACTTCACAACATGCTGAGTTTGTTGCCATTGCAATAATTATAGCTGCTTGCACTTCTATAAGTTCACACAAATTCTTGCAGGATCAGGGTCAATCTTCAAAATTTAGCAGTCAAATAAAGTGCATGATCTTTTTGGTTTTTTCTTTTTGTTTTTTTTTTCAATCTGAAGATTGATTGGTTTTTTAACTGGTTAATATAACTAATGTAGTAAGTGCTTTTGTCCATAATAAATAATGATAATTTAGGAAACTAGAATATGCCTAAACCAAGTCTGTGAGTTAGAGCACTTTCTAACACAGGCAAGAAAATAATGTGTATCATAACAGCCAAAAAATCATGCTTTTAATAAACCAATCAATGTTCAGATTAGAATTCGTTACATTTCCTATTGCCACCATTTTTGCTGGAATTCTCTTCCACACCTCGCTACCTTACAGTACATATCTCTTAGACCCTAATGCCCGTTTTTTCCTTCTTTTCTTATTTTTAAAACAAACAGTGTGTCTCATTCTTTGTAGCCAAAAACATGGACTATTTACGAGGAACATTCACTCGCTCCCAGTCTCTCCTCTACAATCTAAAGAAACCAATTTAGTCTCATGCTAAAATATAGGTATTTCCTACAGACTCGGATATTTTTCTCCACTTTCTTTTAGAAAACATGTGATCAGGCCTCCATCTACAATGGTGCTTGCTCTACATACCTAACATGGAACGATTTATAGAACAGCCAAACCAATATTTTGTCTTCCAACCTGCACTAGAGGCTTAAGTTGACTCCCTTAAGAGTGAGAAATTTGGGTATTTTACAATAGTTGATCAATGATATCAGTGGTACATATCAGTGAAGATGGTCTGCATTGTCAAGTCTGGCCAGAGGGAAACGGGTACAAGGAAAAACTAGTGCAATGGTTACAATATGTGCTGAACTTCAGAAAGCAAAGAAAATTTGGGACATTCTGCCACCTTTCTTAAAATGAATTGCAAATTGTACTGCCACATGTGGCCGCAAAATGTAAACCAAACCACAAAAATGACCCAGCCAGAAAGAAACCAAAACTAAACCATCCTCCCCACACTGACCCTGCCCCACACACTCAGCCCTGGAGGGCACAGGCAGTGATGCTGGGAGCAGCCAGGAGCTGTAGTTGCCAACCAATACAGTAAGAGACAAACTAATTGCAGCTAGCTTTTATTAATCCTCAGTGTCTTTTGTATTGCTGCAAGTATTTTATAATTGATTTTCAGCAAGATTTTTAACAGCTGGGGGAGGGCAGTTGGTTTGGGCTTTTTTTAAAACAACATGAGTTTTGAAAAAGGAGCATTGAAGTTGAGAAGCTGAGAGCAGTATCTCTTTAATTTGGTTAATTTGTGGGGGAAAGGGTTAGTGCTTAAGCAGGCACACGGCACCCTGTCAAGCAGCAGGTAAGTGTGGGTGAGACTGAACATTAGATACTGTCCTACAAATGTATTTTGTGACAACAAAGGGAAACTCACTGCAAAAGCATCGTTTAAAGACGTAGAAGTAGAGTACTTGAAATACACTGGCTTTAGGCAAGTCCTTTCATGTACATTTAAATTATCTATGGACTCAAGTAGAGTCTCCAGAGGGGGTTTGCAGGTTTCACAGTCAATGTTCAAGCCCTGTTTTAACGCTGTGAACAAGAACTAGAACAGGCCTGAATGTGAGGTTATCAACCGTGTGTAATAAACAATGTCATTACTCCCCACAGCAAGCAGATAGGCCTCCTGCTGCATCCTGACTCCCTCTCTGTACTTAAAAGAGCAATTCAGAGCAGGAAGCTAACCCAGGTGCCAGGAGCCAGCCTCGAGATATGGCTTTTTCTCTCCACTCCCTTTCAAACCTGCTGGTTTAGGCACCTATGACTATCACAGAGCAAAACTCACCCATGTCCCATAGAGGAGTCATTTGAGTATTTTCTGTGTACTCGAGTTCAAATTTATGTTGAGATTATTAATGAAAATTTTACATTACATCAGTTGCAAGACTGTTCCTGGAGGAATTTCATTATTATTTCCCCTTTAACAAAATCATCAGTGGATTATCATCTCCTCTTGAGCGGATCCCTCACTTCCATAGAATTCCTGTACAATTCTCTGTCTTCAGTAGTTTAACTACTAATTGCCTGGGAAATACTGTGGAGGATTTATTTCTCTAAAATTATTCAAAGACAATGGGTTAACCAGATTTACTGAACTTTTGGGGAACTGTGTGTTTCATTTGAGCTATTTCTATAAGTAGTTTCCTAGCAGTTCTTGTTTTCTGTTGTCCTGAAGTACTTTCAGTTTTCTTTTCCCCAAGAAACTTCACAAACCTTGAAGTATACTGAGCTCAAACCAGTAGTTCTCTAGTGACAAGACACATTTTTGCCCATTTTTTTCACCAAAATTTAAGTGCATTCAGATTTTGAGGTTCAGTGTAATACAGTATAGGAACCACACAAAACATTATCTACATTTTTGAGCATGTAGGTTACATTTGCACCAATAACTACGGCCAACCCTAAAGTTACCCTATGCTCTGTGTCAGCCAGAGTCAAGGACCCAGATTTTTCAGGTTAATGGTCAGGAATACCAAGCAAGAAACATCTTGTAGGTAAAGTCTGTTCACCTTGACAATTAATTTTAAACTTGATAATTCTCTGTATCTATGTCTTTG
>WBNQ01068355.1:0-28102 GCA_013401375.1 Spizella passerina | reverse complement strand
TTTTTTTTCTTTTTTTTCCTACTTTGGAGCAAATAAGGACCAGGTCAGTGTGGGAGGGCAGCTGCTGGCACTGAACCCAGCAAACATCAATTGTCTGAGCTCCCACCTCAGCACATGGTCCTTCAGCCTCTCTGAGACAGCCCCAGGTTGGGGAGATTTTGACAACAAAGGCAGTTCCTTCTCCTGGGTTTTATTCCCTTACATTCCTTTTTGTTGTCCTCTGTCATCTCCCTCTCTTCTCCTTCTGTGAGCTCTGGCTGCACCACGAGGGCACTACAAAAGCATTGGCAATGACCTTTTTTTGACATTTTTTCATACAGTCTTCAGGTGTTAGCTCTGTCACTCAGTTTGGGAAAATTGAGCAGCTATTGGTGCATACACCCCCCTATTTTTTTAATGTGTTTTAAACAGTTTGGATGCTGAATAATTGGTAAAAACATTGATGGATTTTTTTGTTGTTGTTGTTGTTTTTTTGTTGTTTTGTTTTGTTTTCTTCCTGAAAGTAACTGTCCCCTTTAAATCTATAGGAACTTTCTGGAGAGAGAAAACATCAGGAAACTTTTCTGAATAATCAATTTTAGGTCATAATAAGTGGTTCCTGCCTTTAAATTCTTCTGTTGATGCCATGGTAGTTGAGATGCAAGCAGGATGAGGCTGCTGTTCCAATATAATCAGTGAACCAGTTCCAGAGGGTGGAGCAGTTTAGAGACCAAATGCAGTTTAAATGGCACTAGAGGAATGATGCACTACTGTCTGAAAATGCAGGCATTGTTATTAATGATGTAATTAAAGTTCCACCTCATAGGCAAAGTGGAAGCACACAGAAAATATTGTTAATATTGTGTTTCCTATATTTGATTTATCCCCATTTTGAGTACTAAATGAAGTATGCAAAATACAGTGGGAATTAAACACTCTGCCTAAAATTCACAGCTTTATTATGTAAAAATGGTTCAAGCAGAGGTCAGGGTACATTAGCCAGAAGTAACTTAACCCAGCTGAAAAATGTCTAATGCACTTTACATGCACAGCTGCTACTTGGCTAAACCTGGGTGTACAGTGGGAAGTTCTCCTCAAGAACCAAAGGTCATGGCTTGCTGTTTGTGTTGTTTTGGTCAAGAACAGATCTCAGGCATTCATCTAGACCCTTCACTGATGATCATCTGTGGTACTGGGTGTATTTTCTTTATTGCAACTTTTAAAAGCTCAGTTCTGAGATTTGTGGATCAATTAGAGACAAAATTGAAAAAGATAGTAGTAATAATAAAAATAAAAAATAGCCTGGTATTTGGTCCTGTGGATTCTGAATGTTTCCTGATGGATAGTGGGAGCTCTCAGAGTTGCTTTATGAGCTTAGGCCAGACTCTGCAGCTGAACTAGAACACATTTTTGTGTTAACTGCTTCTAAATGAGCTCTTAGTTTAAAGTAGTTGGCATAAATCTAATTTTAATTTACTGTTTTCATTTTCTTTTGCATTGATCCTCTTTTTTGTGGAGATTCAATTGCAGACTTGGAGAAAAAGGTTTTTTAAAGAGTCCAGATGGTATTTCCAATTATTTATTATCATTAGCATTCACTGTATCTGAAAACAAGACTTTTGCCAACTTAGATCAACCTCATCTGCTGCACTATTGTTTATGAATTTTCAGTGTCCTGTGTTAATGCCAACTCACTTTTGGGGTGATTTTTGGGGCTACAAGAGAAAAAGGGTCAGCTATTGCCAATATATTGTTAATTGCCAATTTACTTTGGGACTATCACTTGGATAACAATCAGTGATAGGTTTCTCATGCTTACAAGGAAATGAGCAAGGCATGTCATAATTAAGAGTAGCATAATCTGAAGAAAAATCATAATAATCAAACCAGAAGGTACAAAAGATTTGCATTTTTCCAGGTCTGAATACAAAATTTTGGGGTCAATGGCTATGTGAGAGCATAATTAGTTTTCCCTTTATAATAAGCCCCTTATAATTTTTTTTCAAGTTTTGACATTGAAGATGGCACCTCAAGTTGTCAAAAATAAACTGTTTGGAAATTCACAGGTGTGATACATCGGCTATAAAATGCCACCTTCTTTTTTTGAGCTAAAATGCCTGAATTCTTTTACTAAAATTACTCTCCCCCGTAAAAAGATGTAAGACGAAATGGATTCTGTACACTATTGGAGTGAACAAATCCACTTACATTTTTTCCTTAAAGTTTTGAAATTATATGTGTATTTTATAATATTTAAATACATTGAAATTATTTGAGTGATTAGTTTCTACAATATTTTGTGTTGTTTAGCATTTGGAACAAAGCAGTACAGAGAAAGAAATAGAGGGACACCTGTTTCAATTACACCATAGCAGCAATTTCAACAATAAATCTTAATTGCAATCAGTCTTGATCAACCCACCTGTGTAGATTCTCTCATTTACAAGGAAGAGGGATAATGGAGGGAAAATAAGGAAAGAAATGAAGAGAAATAGAGAAAAAAAACAACCTGCAGAACACTAATATGGATTATGTTATGTTCTCATAGTTTAAGTTTTCAGATTGCTGCACTATGTTAATTATTAGGAACAGCAGCCTGAATTTCCCTGCTTTTCTCTGGGGACACAGTCAACCCTTGTTTACTTTCAGCTGCCACTTGAGCAATTTCTCTTCCATTCAGGAGGGATTGTGCAAACAACCACGAGGTACAACTAATTCTGCTTCTGTGCCCAAGCTCAGCAGGTGAAGGTGCAGCAAATTCCTTTGTTAAGGAACGAGTTGTCTTTCTTGTGTGGGGTAGGAGACACAGCAGGGCTGATGTCTCTGTGGGTACCCTCCTGCAGGTGTGTTGGTTGTTCTGACCTTGAGTTTGGAGATGCTCTGCCCTGAGGTGTTCTGGGACCTTCTCTGCAGGCCTGGCAGCTGCTCACTGACGTGTGCTGAGCTTCCGTGGAGCTTCCTTGGACTCACAAATGAGTTTTCTTAGGTGCATTTGCATAAAGACAGAAAAGAATTGTGGATAAACAGTCCAAATTGCAGTAGAGAGGATGTATAGGGAAGGAAAATAGATACTGCTTTTTTTTCTATGCTCGTCATCATCGTTTTCTCATAACCTCTGTAATGATCACTTGGACATAGGTAAGGGACAGGATTGTGGCTAATTATGCAGGGACTTGAGATTTTGTAACATTTTTCCAGACATACATTGCTTTCCTTATTCATTATCCTTGCCTCTGTTCCTTTTTTGTACTTTTTGCTTTTACTTTTTCCTTATACTCCTGCATTGTTATTCCCTTTTTCTTCATTGTGCATTGTGTGATTGAAAATGTTTTTGTAGTGGCATTTGACCAAGTCTTTTGACTCAAAACCTTAAGGATTGTCTCATCTCTTTTGTTTTCTTCCTGCCCTAAAGAATGTCCAGGTTTATTTGTGTTTGTTTCCTCTTGGCTGTTGTGAGTGGCTTGTTCTATTTCACAGCTTCACCTTCTTTCACGCTCTCGACCTCCCTTCCTCTTCATCTCTTTTGCATCCTCTTCCCCTCCATGGGGCTCTGGTAATACTGATGGACCAGTGCAATTAAATTTATTCCATACACCACTGCTTTCCCTGACAAACTGACACCTCTCTTTTCTGCTGTTCTTACCTGTTGACTGGCATTAAGCAAAGTCAGCCAGGAGCCAGGATTGCAGTGGAGTGTGACATTCATCTGTGGAGATGACTGAGCATGGCAAGTCCTGGATGCTTTCTTCTCTAAAGCTGGCTGTGCAATGTGGGAAAAAAAAATAAATCTGTGATGTTGTGATGAGATGAAGATGTTCAGGAGGGTTGTAAGAAATTTCTCCTATTGCAAGTTGGTTGTTACTGTGTTCAAATGTAACATTTTCCTTAATTGATGAGATGCCCAGGCCAGGATCCTGCCAGCACACAGTTTCTCTGCATGCAGTTGCTCTCAGCAAACTGGCATGCAGTCAATAGGAATCCCTCTGAATTTACTGCTGTCTGTTGACATCTCACTCTGTTACAGGCAAGTATTTAATCAAAGTTTATTGTCATTCTTTTCTGAGATTTAAGTGGGACGTAAAATTTTACGATACGTATAGTATTTTAGATGACAGCTTCATTATTTCCACTGAATAATTTGAAATGCTACAAGGAGAAATATTGATGGTGAACTGGTAATTGTCATTAAATATGCAGCATTTTTGCAGCAGTCACTTGTGCAAAAAATAAATTTTCTGAACTTCTAGGTAGCAGTGCAGAACGGTCTGAAATGCAATTCCTCTGTCTTGGGTCTTTTCCCATCATGGAGGTCACTTGAGGCTCCAAACATGTTCAGACATGAAAACTTCAAAGTGACTTTGCAATTTTTCTTTCTAAAAAATGAGCATGGTATCATATTATTGAATGTCAAAAGGAGAACACTTGGTTTGTTATTGAGTTGATCTTTTGGTTCCTGCTGCCTGATGGGATTTTTATTTTTGCTGCCTTAGTTGTCTCCTGTGCAGTGGACATTCCCTTATTCCTGAGCCAGGAGGGATGTCTTTTGCAGGAGTAATTAAAAACTGTGTCATGGGAGATGGGCATAACAGGTCACTGGGAAGAGTGAGACAGTGCACCAGAGCTGCGAGGCAGGGTGTAAAACAGACAGGTGCAGTTTATTATTGGAATGATTCCAAACAAAACATTCCTGTTGGTTCAGTGCCTCACCGTGGAGTGCATCACTCAGGACTGTGGGAGTGGCTTCTCCTTCTGGAATGAAAAAGACAATAAAAAAAAAATTAAGTTTCTGGAAAAAAGCCAAGCTCTTCAGTTCAAGGAGGGTTTTAGGTCATTCCTTATTTTGTTTCTCTTGTTGAGAAGAATTTCATTTGCTTTTAGGTGAATGAAAAATTCTGCTCAGGATGGTGCTTCTCTGTTATCTTGTTAAAGAATTAGAGTGAGAGACCAGTACATTAGGTCTTTGTTAGCATTTGTGAGCAACTTTGTTAGCAAATATATTTACAAAAATGCCGTGCTTGTCTTCTCTTTTGTAATTACTACGCCCTGACCTGAAAGAAAATGGATTAAATCTTTCCTGTAAAATGCTATCTGTTGGTTATATCTTGAGTATTTACCTTTATAATCGCTAAACTATTCAAGTACAAGGCAATCATTTTAAAAAAATGCCATTGGAGTTGATCAGGATGCTTGCAATAAAGCATTTTGAATAGAAAACTGTAACATTTTTCTTAACTACAGCTTCTTTTAAGAAAGCAAGCATTCAGTGAGGCTGAGAACAATCAGCATTTAAGGCATGAAAAAAACAGCATGTAAGAGGGATCAGCTGGGCTCTGAGGATGCTGAGGGTGCTGTTTCAGTTCTTATTCCTCAGGCAGATCAGAAGCTGGATTGTGTGGGTTGTGCTCTCAGGTGATGGTGTCTGGTTGTGCTCTTTCAGCTGGTGCTGGCCAGCACCCCCAGGTGCTTTTCCACTGGGCACCCTCCAGCCTGGCTTTTGTGATCCAAGTGCAGGACCCAGCTTTTGGCCTTGTTGAACCTCACACAGCTGCCCCAGCCCTGGATCCAGCCTGTCCAGATCCCCCTGCAGAGCCTTCCTGCCCTCCAGCAGATCCACACTCCTGCCCACTTTGGTGTTACCCATGAACTTGCTGGGAGTGCCCTTGATGCCCTGGTCCAGATCATCAGTGAGGATGTTGAACAGGGCTGGGCCAGTGCTGGGCCCTGGGGAGCACCACTGGTGACAGCCCCAGCTGGATGGAACTCCAGTCACCAGCACTCCCTGGGACTGGGTGTCAGACAGGCTTTTACCCAGCAAACTGCACCAGTCCAAGCCATGAGCAGCCAGTTTCTCCAGGAGAAATCTGTGGGAAGTGCTGTCAAAGGCTTTGATAAAGTCCACATAGATACATCCACAGCCTTTCCCTCATCCACTAAGTGGGTCACCTTGTTGTAGAAGAACAGGTTGGTTAAGCAGGATCTGCTTTTCCTAATGCATGGTGGCTGGGCATGATCCCCTGGTTGTGCCATAGATGCTGTGTTACAGCAGTCAAGATGATCTACTCCATCACCTTCCCTGGTACTGAGGTCAAGCTGCAGGCCTGAAGTTCCCTGGATCCTCCTTCCAGCCCTTCTTGTAGCTGAGTGTCACATTTCCAGCCCCCAGTCACCTCTGGGACTTCCCTGGATAGCCAGGAATTCTGATCAGGGATGGAGAGTGGTGTGGTGAGCTCTTCTGCCAGCTCCCTCAGTCCACTTGGGTGGATCTCCCATCTGGCCTCACAGAACACACTCGTGCATGTGAAGATTATGGAAAGGTCTAGAAAGATTATTCAGCCATATGTGAAATAAGAATTACACTTTCAAGGTACTGAGTGGACAGTTTGGAAGCTCTTGAGAATTTAATATTCCCTTTAAATCTGCGACAATGCATAAAGCACACTTCAGCTATGTCCTGTTCTAGTATTTTTTCATGGAAAATTAAAGATTATTGCCTCCCTTTGTAGTATACAGTAGTTTTCTGAGAATTCTCTGCCAAGCAGCTGGTACAGAAGAAATTCCCCTTCTGCAGTAATAGAAGGCAGTGATTAAACCTGAACACAGCAAATGGAGCTATAAAGTAAATCAAAGTGAGTGTTGAATTGTGCCTTCATGCACCCGGTGGTAAACTCCTTCTAACAAAGCACAAAGCTTCCTTTCTTTGCCCAGGAACTGTGAATTGCAGCCTCTGTTTGCAGTGTTGCTGTCACCTGCTGTAAATCCAGTCTGAAAAGAAATTGTGGAAGGAAGAAGTTGAAAGTGTATTTGTCCCCCTTCCCCACAGGGTGGTCACCCCACAATATGTGACATGTGAGCTTATGGGTGGAAAAAGCCACCTCAAAGGGGCCCCAGGTGTTTTAAATCATCTTCTGAGAGGAGTGGTTTGAGTTTTTAAGTCTGATTAAATCAGTGCAAAGGCTCTCTTGGCTTTCAACAAGTAGTTCTTCTCTGATGCTTAGATCTGTAGCACAGTCTGATTGGTGGGAAAAAAAGGCTAAATTCAGAATTTGGTGACCATCATGGCACTTTCTGTCCATAAAGTCCTGATGTAGCAGATACCCTGAGCTGTGGATGGAGGGGTGGGGCTCGTGCTTTCAGGGCCAGTGTCCCACCTCATCCTGCCTGGTTCTGAAGCCTGTCCCTGGCTGTCCTGTCAGTGATGGGAGAGGAGGACAGGTGTTTCACCCTGCTTCACCAAAGCATGTAATCTCTGGCTGCTGCTGTACCACTGACTCCTAAATCAGCCTGTCCTGCATTACCTGCTGCCCCACAGACAAGCTGTCAAACCTTAGCGGGGATTTTGATGCTTAGGTGACTTGGGAAGACAGCTGGAATAAGCCTAACAGGTTTATTTGCTGGTTTCACATTGGTTTTTTTCTGAAGGTAGTTTTCAGCATTAGGTGAGCATCCAAAGCAGCAGTGGTGATACAGAGGCTGCTCAAAGGGGATTCAGCTCAGTTGTTCTTGGGATGCCAATTGCAGCACCGCTGGATGGGGGCTCTGTGTAGGGGGGTGGCACACTGAGCCTTCCAGGTGAGCACAAAGGAAAGGGAGCATAAAACCAAAGTATTTTTAACCATATCTTGCAGTCTGATTGCCTGCTGGATCTGCTGTTCCTTCTCATAATACGCTTGAAAAGTTTTATCTGTGCCTCGAGGGTGATGAGCCTGTCTTCATTTAGGGATGCAACTGCAGATAATAGCGCTGTGCTCTTGACAGCTTTATGTGCTCACAGCCTGCCTCTCTTATTTACTCACTTGTAGATGTGGGCTCTTGTAAAAGCAGCTCAGTTTTCTCTCCTCCCAGTTATAATTGCTTCCTGGGCTGCCTTGTTACAGAGCCTGTTCCTGGAGCGTGAGGTGAAGGAGGCACTTTCTGCCAATATAATTTTTTTTTTAATGTATAATTAAAGCTGGATAGTCATTATGGTTTTTTCCCTAGGTTCATAATTAAAGAAACCTTGAAGGAGGGGTTTGTAACTATTATAGGGGCAAAAGAGGAGGTAACATGTGAAGGGACCCTTTTGTTTATAAACAGTTGAGCTTCTAGAAACTTCAGATGTAGCTGAAGTTTCTTGAGGATCCGGAAGTGCTAAGCAATTGAATAATGTAGCAAAGTCAGTCATGACTGTTCATGACTTAAAACGCATTTGTAAGACATTGGGTGTAATTCAGTACTGAAAGAGTTATATTTTATGAATTTTTATGAATTATAATGTGCTTGTAAATTCTATGTAATTACTCAAATTTCTTATTTAAAAAAAAGCTTATTTTCCTTTCTAAAAATAATAATTCCCTGTGTTGTATTCTACATGACATCCCTCATGTGCCTCCTTTTGGTGCTCATTCTGGCAGTGATTCTTTTGGTTGGCAGGTTTTCCTGACTGTCCTTGTTGAAAGGGCTTTTGGAAAGATGCTTCTCGTCAGAACATCTGCTTTGGTCCAGGTCTCTTGGTTCATCTGCAGCAGAAAGTATTTCTCTCTTGGATGGTGGTGGCCCAATAGATTCATAATTTTTGATCCCCTAGCTTTTGGGTGAGAGGCAAGAGTCAGAAATAAGATTGGCTCCTTCTGGTGAGGCTGAAGGGGAGGGACCAAAACTTCTCTGGCCTACAGGAAAAAGAAATCTGACTTCTTTGGGGACCTGCACAATTTGTACTGTGGAAAGTAAGTTCTGGAGGTAGGGGTTGCTGGAAAATGTGGGGCAATTGTCATTAGTTCTGTTGAGATAATTTCATCAATAGAAAGCTGTAATATCTCATTCCTTTTGCTTACCTCCTTCAGAGAGTGGACTGCAGCCAAGATGTCACACACTGAGCTTGAAACACATTTTTTTCTTTGCTTTCCCGAATAAATTTTTAAGATAATTGTTCAAGTATTACACTTTGCAGCCTGAAGCCTCACCCCATGCTGTTCTGTAGCATATTCCTCCACGGGCAGGTGGACGTGTGACATCAAGTCAGTCTGTTTGGAGCAGGCTGTGGGTATTGAACCAGCCTGTGCCTCCCTCCATGTCTGTCTTGTTTCATTTGCTCCAGGTGAAGAAGTTCCACATCACCTCTGCTCAGAGCTTCCCCATCCCGAGGTGGTGGCCTGTGAAGTCCCTTGTGCCAGGGACTGCGTGCTCAGCGAGTGGTCCCCGTGGTCCCCCTGCTCCCACTCCTGCTCCAGCAGAAACGCCGAGGGCACCCAGAGCAGGAGCAGGTCCATCGTGGCCCTTCCAGCCGAGGGTGAGTGCTGAGCATCTCTGGATAATCTCTGTTCCTTTAATGCTTTCAGTTCCTTTCCTGAGCCAGGAGCTAATCCCAGTTCCTCAGGAATCAGGGACAATACTGAATGCTTGTCTCTGCTGAGAGGCTAAGAGGTCTTGATGGGCTGGAGTTCATGTGTCACTTGGAGAAATTCTGTCACAGCTGAAAACTATTTACTTCAGCCTCTGAATTGCTGTCTGTTGAGGGCCTGTCTGGGTGTGAATTTGCTTCTGGAGAGCTTCATTCTCTACCAGTAAAATTGCTGCATGACAGAGTTGTCATGCAAGTGTCTTTATATGGGAACATATCAGTAATGATTTAAAAGCAGTGAGCTGTGAAAAATGAGAAAATGGAAAAGGACTTGCTTATTTATTTATTTTTTAATGTAACACCTGGAATGTGTTGACCTGCTTGTTGTAGTAAGTAAATAGCTCTTGATAAATACATGTCATTTCTTCTTGATCTTCATGGACGTATAATGTATTGGGTTTTTGCATATTAACATCAGTGATACAGCTATTTAAACAAATCTTTTTGTATTAGAAGTATAGTCTTCTAATTCAGTTACACATATGGTAATTAATTTATGTGTTGGTTTATCTCACAGGATTTGGAAGGTCTTGGATCAAGTGCATAAAAATTCACAGAACGTGAAGAGGTCCAACAGACTAAAGCCTTGTTGACATAAAATACTTGCTAGTGCCTAAACTTGGTGCAGTTAATGCAGCAGCAAAACACTTTTAGATGCAAATCTAGTCCAGGACAAGCTCTGTTAAATGCTATTTTGTAAATTATAATTAAAGCCACCCACTGTTTCTGGACTAATGTAAGGACTTGATCTTGCAAACCCTTTCTCATGTGAAAGGTCTGTATTCACATAAACATCTTCATAAGCACTTGTGAAGAAAATTGGGACCCTTCAGGATGAAAATAATTGTTGATTGAGTGATAATAACTACTACTAAAAACAGTCTATGAGATAGAGAATAATCAAAATGAAAATACAGTTGGTCTCATGTTTTCCATGGATATAATGAATCCAAATAACAGGTAAAACATGGAATTATGAGAGTGAAATGGTAAAGGAGTGAATTCTGGAAGTACAGAAGCACAATCATCTTAGCCTGAAAGGCACTAGCCTAAAAATGGTGTACTCTGAATACCTGAAGTTTCTCTGAATTGAATACTTGAAGTTTCTCAGGAAGGAATAATTAACTATTGAAATCAAACTGCCTGAGTTTTCTGTGCATCTTTAGCAATGATGTAATGATTTCCTGTGCAGAGTCACCCATCTGTGTTCAGATAGTGACTGAAATTTGGGAGAGTGGAAGTGGAGTTAATACCATTATCACTGCAATGTTAAGGCAATTCTGAATTACCTGCTTTCTCTACCTTTTTCATACCCAGCTCACCCCTGACTTTTACAGAGCTCTGGTACCTTTGCAAGGGCCATTTTGTTTGTCCTCTGTCATTGGAGGAAGTGTCAGCTGTGGCTCTACTGTTGAAGGACTTATGGAAATTTTGGGTCATTTTCTCCAAGCTCTTTACCTGCTCCCAGAATATAACCAGGTTATATATTGATGAAATATATGGATTTCAATCAAGTTTTAAAGGATAATTCTTTACACAGCAAGTCTGAAACTTGGTGCAAGAGGATATAATGGAGCAGACACTCCTAGCAGGTGTAAAATGAATTATAGGAACTGCTGAACATCATAAATAATCTTTAAATGGCTACTGGAATGGCCAGGCAAGGGCATGTTGTCCTGCTTTCTTTGTACAAAAGTTATCAATGAAATGCAGAAAGTGGCCAGGCCCTTGTGCTCTTTACAAAAACAGCATCTCCTGCTTGCAGTGTTGCAGGCAAGTTTGCATAAGACATTTTTTATATGCTAAGTTAAATTAGCCTTGTTTAGGAGAGCTTTGTTAACATATTGTAACTAACATTATTTAAAAAAAAGCCACCCTAATTTCTCCCTGTGAAGTTAAAAATTTGAATTGGAAATGTTCTTTAGTTTTGCTTTTTTTTTTCTTACTAATGGATCAGGCATTTTGCCATTTGCTTCTTACAATTTTTTATTTTTAAGATGTATTTCAAACACACAAGAAAAAGAACTGGTTTGTGTTTTTCCTGCCAAGTCAGATTCTTCAGGAAATAACCTACCTGGGACATTTTCTACTTCATCATTGTTCTAAACATTTCTGAGACTGAACTCTGTGTGGAACAGTCCATTTTCATGAAAAGATGAATGGTGATGTGACATGATTATCCAGTGGGTTAGGTAGTTTGTCTCTTTTTCTTTTCTCACTGCTGTTCATTGTGGCCATTTGGGGCCTTGCCTTTTTTCAGGAGGGTCAGTCCTGCAAGGCAATAGGCATCCCTTTGGCATCCCTTCATCTCCTGTTGATTTTGGTAGGGTGTAAATCTGCTCTGAACCTTGTGGTATCTGTCCCCAGCACTTCAGCTCTTTCAAAACCTCCAGCACTTTGGCTGTGTCCCAAGTTGGCTGGGTCCTCCCTCCAGGAGGAGAATGATTTTGATTTTGGTAACTTTTTCTTCTTTCTTCCTAAAATGACAATGCTTACTGTTAAATTTCTCTGCATTATTCCATAGCTTTTGAGCTAGGATCATCTGCTTTTATGGATAAATTCAGGCTGCTGCTGGAGTGTTTCAGCTTCTGGGGAGGCTCCTCAAACTCCTCAACTTTGGGGCTTTGTCACCAATTGCTGACAAAGTGCAGCAGTTTGGCAGTCTTTGGACATGAGTTTGAAGGATGGTCCTTCAAAGAAGTGAAGGCTTCATGCTCAAAATGTGTGTTTAAAGTTTTCTCCTTCTTTGATTTGCAGATGTGGGTTTCATTTGATGCATCCTGCTGTCATTACAGTTCAGCTTCCTCTGCTGCTCAAATCCTTAAGGCAACACGTGAATAGAGTCCAAATATGAGAGAGAGAGAGATGTTCCTTCTTGGGAGATTAGCAAGGAGAATGAACATAAAAATAATGCTTAATTCGTCTTTAAACCTGATTGCATGTTTGCTGAGTGATACTGGCATTTAAATGGAATTAACTTGGCTGTGTGTAGGAGTTATTGATAAAGTAACTCAGAAATACGCTTTGCCTGTTTTTGTTTCCATTATGCATTGGAATACAATTTTATGCAAGGCTAGTTTAATGAGGAAACAATATTTTAGAAGGTTGTTATTGCAGCCATAAAGGTCAACAGCTTTATTTAAGCTTTACTTATTTATTTATTTTTTACAGGGGTGGGGGGGAAAAAGAGAAGGTGTCGTGCAAACCTGACTTTTTAAAAACATTTTCCCTCATCTTCCTTTCGCCACACACCGTGAGCTGAGGCTGTGGCGTTCTCTTGNGCTGGAGTGTTTCAGCTTCTGGGGAGGCTCCTCAAACTCCTCAACTTTGGGGCTTTGTCACCAATTGCTGACAAAGTGCAGCAGTTTGGCAGTCTTTGGACATGAGTTTGAAGGATGGTCCTTCAAAGAAGTGAAGGCTTCATGCTCAAAATGTGTGTTTAAAGTTTTCTCCTTCTTTGATTTGCAGATGTGGGTTTCATTTGATGCATCCTGCTGTCATTACAGTTCAGCTTCCTCTGCTGCTCAAATCCTTAAGGCAACACGTGAATAGAGTCCAAATATGAGAGAGAGAGAGATGTTCCTTCTTGGGAGATTAGCAAGGAGAATGAACATAAAAATAATGCTTAATTCGTCTTTAAACCTGATTGCATGTTTGCTGAGTGATACTGGCATTTAAATGGAATTAACTTGGCTGTGTGTAGGAGTTATTGATAAAGTAACTCAGAAATACGCTTTGCCTGTTTTTGTTTCCATTATGCATTGGAATACAATTTTATGCAAGGCTAGTTTAATGAGGAAACAATATTTTAGAAGGTTGTTATTGCAGCCATAAAGGTCAACAGCTTTATTTAAGCTTTATTTATTTATTTATTTTTTACAGGGGTGGGGGGAAAAAGAGAAGGTGTCGTGCAAACCTGACTTTTTAAAAACATTTTCCCTCATCTTCCTTTCGCCACACACCGTGAGCTGAGGCTGTGGCGTTCTCTTGACCCTTTGCAGGTGGAAAAGGCTGTCCCCCTGAGCGAGCCCTGCAGGAGCAGCGTGCCTGCAACGAGCACCCCTGTGTGCATTTCTTCTGGGACGTGTCCCCCTGGAGCTCCTGCTCCGAGGACGCGCTGGGCACTGCCCTCAACGCCAGCTCCAGCTGGAGCGGGGAGCCCGCCTGCGGGGTGGGCATCCAGAGCAGGAAAGTCTTCTGCAGGAAGAGCAGCTCTGGCCAGGTCACTCCTAAAAGGTACTTAAAGAAATCTTGGTAGTGTTTGTTTATAATATACATGATGTGTAAAGGCGTTTTCAGCAAGTGTGTGGACTCTGCAGCGTTGAAATAATTCCATTTCAGGACTAACTCTCCAGGTACTACTCCATCACTGTTGTAACAGTGATGGAAACAAACCAAATATCCAGCCCATTTTAACTTCCCATGTAAATCCTGGCCAAAAACATGCTTTCAGTGGTGGAGATTTTTTGCTGTAGCTCCTCTGCTACTCTAATTTACAGTTTTCTGCAAATATTTTCCCTGAAGGACAGGTGTGAAGAAAATATGAAATACATTTGAATATAATGTTCAGCAACTCCTTATTAGCAGTGCTCTAATCAAATAGAAAAAGTAAATAGATTTTGCATTATATTTACACTCCAATAAGGCAGTACCATATGTGTGATCTGTATTGTTCACTTGGTTTATACAACTTCCATAATGTGATAGCAACACAGCAAAATTACGTATTCTGCAGTAGAAATATCCCAAATTTTGCTTTGGTTTACTAAATGAGGAAAATAAGTAGCACAGATGTTTTCCTTAATATCAAAAAATCAAGACATTGCTAATTATTTTTGCACCATTAATGAGTCTAGAGACTTAGAACTGAGTTTCCTTTCCTGTTGTAACTCTCAAAACAATGCTGTTTGTGTAAGCAGACTGTGCTGATTTCAGTAAAGTTAATTAACATTCTTGAGGTTAATGGGGTTAATTAAATAAAAGGAAAGAAGTCTGATATTCATGTATGTCTCAAATGCATTGATAGGCTTGAACTTTACCTAATTAAACATATTGTTTATAGAGTTATGTAATGCCTAAAATAGTTGTTTTCCCCCTCCACTCTTGAGGGTGGTGTAAGAGGAAATGGAACTGAAGGGGGTGAGTAAACACTTAGGTAGCTGAATCATGGTTCCAACATTTTTTTTTCTTGTATGGATTAACAGCACATTCCCCCTTCAAATGGGATCATTTTGGGTTGCATGCATTACCCAGCATTGTTGAGGGATCTTTTTAGTAGAAATTGATAAGGAGGAAGAAAGTGTAATTCCCTTCTGTTCACCCACTTGATCTGCAAGATCTGACAGATCCCATAAAATTGTCCCTTTTCTGCCCTTCAAGTCTTCATATATTTACTGTGTCTGAAACTTTTATTAGAATGTGTATGACATGTTTTCCATGTAGGAGTTAAAATGAATGAAGAAAATCACAGAGCTCTTTGTGCTGTATTGCACTTGAAACTATTTTTGTGTTCCTTGGAGGTTGAAAGTTGAGGAATATGTCATCAGCCCTTACAGACAGGTGGTTTGAAGGCTGTTGCATGTTGTGCTAAAACAGGACTACTTTATAAACATAACTACTCACTTTCTTTGGTAATAAATATATCTGTTTTACTCCCATGAGCTTTGTGGTTTTGATGTTACAGACAGAGCTACATTTAGCCTGTAGTCATCTAGCCAAGTTCTCCATTTTTTAAAACAATTATTTTTTAAAAAATTCTTGAAACATAATAAACTCAGCTGAGTTGCATGAATGAAAAGAAAAATAAGGCTTGCTCTGGCCAGGAGTGGTGTCTTTGATATGGCAGTGTGCTCACAGCCCTGTGAAAGTCTCAGGAATGGAATCTCTCTCCATATTTTTAAGTTTTTGTTGTGTTTTGTCCGCAGGTGTCCGGAGTCCATGCGGCCCGAGGCGGTGCGGCCGTGTCTCCTGCCCTGCAGGAAGGACTGTGTTGTGACTCTGTTCAGTGAGTGGACACCCTGCCCCACAGCCTGTCAGCCTGGTAAGCCTTAAAGAAGTCAGAACCTGGGGGGAAAATTAGAGCATTGGCCTAGAAACATGTGGCAGATGAAGTTCACAGCAGTCTAGTAATTTTTAGGGCATTCATCTGTGTGAATTTTGGACCTGAGGACTTTGGACCTTGACTTTTGAGTTGATGTTCTTGGGCTGGTGGGATCCTTGTGAGCGGCTTTGGACATGTGAGTTCTCTTTGCCTGGAAAAAATTCCCTCTGAGTTTCTGCCTTCAGAGTCACAGCTCCAAGGCCCCTGTGCTGTAGGCTGCACATGGAATTGCACATTGTTTATTGCAATTACTTAGCAAATGTAATTTTCTCAACCAGCCTGGGTGTACGTACAGGGGTGTGCAAGTACCTCCTGTGCTTTGTTGTTTTTCAAGGGCCAAACATCTTTGATCTTGTTGGTTGACTTTGAGGCACAACAAGTGTACAACGAAGTTTCTTTATAATCATATAGCGTTGGGTTTTCTGACGAATTTGTGTTTCCTTAATTGTTCAGATGAAAGTCTGCTCAGTTATCAGAATACTTCATTATTGTTGGTAGTTCCCTTGCCCTTCAAAGATTATCAGTGGATGCTTTAGCATAGTCCTTGTTATATTTTACAGGAAAATGAGTTGCTTTCTAAAACAGTGAATCCTGTTTTAATTAGCAATTTATTTTTAGACTTTAAATGAGCTGCCTATGAAGGAGTAGAATAAATTACCTGGTAAATTACTTTGTTTATTAAATAATAGTCTACAATTAAAATGAGAAGAAATTAATTATTTAACCTCCTTGGCAGTGTTATCATTTTAATATAATTCTAAATTAAAACTTCTTAGATGAGGGAGTTTGTTTTTTGCTAAATCTGTTATTGATATGGCTGCATTGCAAGATTTTTTTTTTAATTTGCATTGCACAATTAAAACCTCAGCATGATAATGAAATTTCAAAGCCACTATACATACGTGAGTTGTTAGGGGTGTTGTGGTTTTTTTTATAGAAAAGTTGTATTTAATGAAAGCAATATACAGATGGTGAATTACTAATCAGATCAAGCAGGAACAGGTATTGCCTGGCAGATTTAAAATTAATTGTGTACCAGCATAAGATCAGAACTTAGACAAACATGGAATCACTAAATCAGCTTTACACAGAACTTTACCAGTTGAGCTGTTTGTAGTTTATCTGAGGAAATACATCCAAGTTTACCATCTCACAGTAAAAAAGCTGACATTTTCCCTACATTTAAATGTCATCAGACAACCGTCTGTCTTCTGGCAGAAGATTATCTGCTGCCTCAGGAGTGCAGACAGCAGTGAACTCAGGGCAGTAACAGATGGGTGGACAACATAATTCACAAAGGAAGTGCCACTGAGTCCCAGCACCTGTTGGGGAGGCAGGAGCAGGGAGCTTGTTGCAAGTTATTGATTCTCTGCCATTTCAGATACTTACAGGTGGCAACTGTCCACTGCAGTCTGTCTGTTTTACCTGGGCTTTGAGGATGGATTGCAAAAAGAATCAAAGAAGCAGTAGGGTGGTTTCAGGATATGGAGTGGTTTGAATGAGCAGCAGGTGGATTTTCCTCTGTCACTTGCTTTCCCTGGGGTGAAGGTGGCCTGGAGAGGTAGCTGCTTTCAGCATGGATGTGGTACTCCCTGGTCTGTCAGCATAGATTTAAAACAGGGAGATTAAAAAAAGCAAATAACTGACAATAAATAACGGTTTTCATCTTCCTTCTGAAAATAGATGCTACCTGTAAGTACCCCTTCTGGGCATTGGCTGTCCAGGAGGAAGGTTAGAAATTTCAGTTACTTAATTCTCTAAACAAGTTTACATGAAATGTTAGATAGTAACTGTCCTATTTTTCCCCATGGCTTAAATCAGATTTGGAACGAGATGGAGTAAAAGTAGATAAAATGCATGGTGTGCCACAATAAGAAATTCCAGCAACCTCTACCTTGTGTCAGAGAGTCCATGATCTGCCACTTCCAATCCCCATGAACACAAAACCAGAACTGGTCAAAGTGAAAGACTTAAGAGCTCTTATCTCTACAAAGGTATTGGAGATGGCACTGATTTTGGTGACTAAAGTCGTAGAAAATCTCAGAAAATTTGTTCTTGTTTTTTGTGTGAGCCAGACTCTGGCTTTCTGTCTGCTCAGGATCAGAAGCTGGATGTTTTCTGGGGAAGCTGGACCTGATACAGCACATGTTCCAGGAGTGAAAAGGGATTTTGTCCCTCACCTGAGAATGGTGATGCAGCTCTGTGAGCCCTGGGGGTGAAAGACAGAGGAAGGAAGGATGCAAGATCCAGGGAGGAGTAAGAGGGGGTTGGTAGGGGCTGTGTGGCTCTAAAAGGAGGAAAATGGAGGCACAGGAGGGAGGAGTGGAAGCAGAGTTAAGACATCCCTGAAAGTCTCAAACAGCATTATCTGAGTTTCAAAGTCAAGGACAGAGAAGTTAAGATGGTCTTGAGATCCTGAGGCTTTTTTTCAGGAGGACAAACAGTCATAGCCATGCTGGAAATCAGTTTGGCTTTAAAAGGACAGTCCTCCACAGTGCTAGTGCTCTGGAAAAATCAGGCTATAGCAATTTTAACTGAAATATAGAAATTATGCTCATTAACATTTATAAGGAATGCTATAGAAAAGCCAGTGTGGAAATTCAATTTTGAAAATGGGGTTTGAATAAGGTGCAATAAATGTTGAGGATAATTTAGTTTCTTGAGGTGGAGAAAATGACTGTGGGAAGCTCATTTAGATTTGGTACTGATTAATAGGAAGGAAATGGGTGAGATTCAAATGGTGGTAGATAATTTGAATGAAAATCATCACAAAGTGGTAGAGTTCATGATTCTCGGAAAGGAAGGATGGCAATATCAACAAGACATTAGAAAAAAAATAGACTTCAACAAACTGTAGAAATTGGTATCTACACCTCTTGGAACTTGTTCTATGCAGACAGGAGTACAGAAGACCTGGAAGCTCCAAGAAAGCCTCTCCAAGGGGCTGAAGCCCTCCTGGACTGTAGCTCCTATTCTGAAACTGTGCTAATAGCAAGCCAGTAGCACTGGGGAGCAAGGCATGTGTAGGTCTGTGTGTGATTTGCAAGTTCCAGGTTCAAACCATCAAGAGGAGCACCACACACATCTAGAGAAGCTCTTTTTGTCTTACTGTGAGAGCTGTTCAGGATCTTGTTTCCTTTTGGATTCTCATTTTGTTTCACAAAGATTAGAATCAAGAATGCAAGCTAGGCTAGAGGGTATTAGACAGTGAAAATTGCATAAATGGATTAAAAATAAAGGGGAACTGAATGAAATGTGCATTCTGAGAAATGGGGGAAGTACAACATGGGGAATGTGCAGTTGTTGCCATTGTTTCCTGTCTGCAGCCAGGAGAAAAGGAATGTTTCCAAAGAGTAGCTGTTCCCATGTCAGTGACGTTGTGTGAAAGAGAAGGAAGTAAAGTAATGCCAGAGCATCAAGTGACTCTCTCATGGGTGAGAAATTAGGTCTTAAAAAACTAAAACTCAATAATAACAAGGCAGACCAAAGCAAAAGTCTCCCTCTCACCTCTGCTCCTCCAAAAAGAAAAGTCAAGAAAATTGTAGATTACTCACCCTAGCTTTGTTATGTAGAAAGCCACAAGAACAAGTTATTACTCAAGATATAAACATTTCAAGAATCAGATTGTAATAAACTGGCCAGTAAGGATTTATTGAGCACAAATTGTGCCCAATAAATTTGATCTCTTCTTTTTTTGACAGAGTAGCTGTTCTAATTAAAGGAAGTGGTAGATTTTTGACACATTAAACTTTTATCAGGAAGCTGAGGAACAGTGGCTTAAATTAAATCACTCTTAAATGGGTACTCAGCTGCTTGAAAAATCTCACAGTGGATATCACAGTGAAAATAGTCTGTGTCTCCTTTACTGCCTATTGTACTGTACTGATGCACACTGATGAGGTCCTGTGAGCCTTCTCTCCAAGCTGAAGAGTCCCAGCTTTCCTGGTCTGACTCTGTGTCAAGTGCTGTGCTCCCTAAATAGCCTTTGTGGCCTCAGGCACCTCTGGAGATGCAATGGACTACAAAATGAATGGAGGTCAGCAGTTAGAAATGCTGAAGCTCACACCAGGCTTGTCAAATTCCAGGCATGTTGTATGTGAGACCCCTGAGGGGTCACTGCTGTGCCCTGGGGAGGCTGCAGGTCCTTGGGCACCGTGTGAAAGTGAGCAATGAGAGGAATTGAATTGGATCTACAAAGCTGGGTTTGCTTAGTTTAAAATGGATGCAAGCCCTGGCAATTTTGTAAATGTTACGCATTAGGTGGCAAGGATAAACTCTTTTCTTCATGTAGTGGACAGAAGATAAAAAAGTTTAATTTCCAGGAGTGATGATTTTGGGCTAGGTTTTAAGAAAAGGCTCTTTGTGAGGCTTTACAGGCAGCAGATCAGGCTGTGAAAGGAGACTGTAGGAAGCTGTAGAGCTGCCTCAGGTATGGCTGTGAAAGCAGCAGGAGAGGATCTCTCTGGATGTTGCTTTTCCACAGGGCAGCAGCTGTGCTGAGCAGCCTCCTGCCAGTGCAGTGTCCCTTGCAGTGATCCCACAGGGGTGGCACATGTGCCAGTGGAAGCTTGTATGTCTTGGTATTTTTAAAATCAACATTTTTCTTGGATCTGTGCTTGTGTTTTGTGTTCATGATGTGACTTCTAAGTTTTCCTTCTATTCTACAACGTTTTGCTGCTGCAACTTTGCTCTTATTCTGAGCTGGAAAAATAATACTCATAGTGGTCTTATTGGCCCACTGTGCTTTCCTCTTTCAGACATATTTGATGAAGTCCATTATTTAAAGCTTTTTACATGGTCTGTAACATCCATTAAGGAGTTTCCTGAGATCCCTTTTTACTTTTCTAGCACCTGTTTTTGAAGTGTGAGTACAGTACCCAGAGAATGCCATATGCAATGGTTAAACCAGCTCTCAGTTTGCTCTTACCACTTACACAGCCAAAGATTGTGTTTGCTTTAGCTGTAGAGACAAATAGATAAATCTTGTTCTTTTCATTCCTGCTGCATTCTGTGCATGGATTTTGTGAACTGTGTTTCTAGATGGATTGGTCTTGCATCAGCTCAGGTTAAGTAGGGAGTTAGCCTCTGTTGGTTGCAATGGTTTTCCCATCAGGAAGTTATCATCTCTGATTTCTAGAGCCATAAAGATGGGTTACTGGTAGCAGCCTGAGACCCCCAGAATGTGTTCTCAGAAACAAAACCTTCCTTTATGACAGTTTGTTTCTTTGGCTTTTATTCTTTTTCCAGTTAAGGTGCTTATTTTCTTATTTATTTATTGTCTTACTTGATTTGGTGCTCTGTTAAACAGATGTTTTTTGATGCATTTCTTAGGCTGTTGATTTATCATCCTTCCAGCTGCTGTCCTGCTGAACTACTGATAATTTTAAAGGAAGAAATGTTAGAGAGCTCATAGTTCCAAAATATAAATGAAACACAGAGCATGCTTCTAACCAAGGCAGCTAAATCATTAACTTGGGATGACAACTGTGTCTGAAAGACAACTTTTTTTTTTTGTGTTTGCTTTACAGGCAATGCCACTGCAGTTAAGCAGTCCCGGTACAGGATTATCCTTCAGGATTCTGCCAATGGGGGACAGCCATGTCCAGACACCTTGTATGAGGAAAGAGAATGTGAAGATGTTCCCATCTGTCCAGTGTATAGGTAAAAACTGTTAGCTTGGAATCTGTCTCTAGGGGGTGTCTCCTTCTCCAGAAATGACTCTTGTCCTGCACAATTTTCACCAGAAAAGAACATGATTTTGGAAAATGCAGAGTTTAAAACAAATGGTGTACCTTGCAAAATGTGTAAAAGTAGAGCTCAGGCTGGAGATTTCAGTAGATCTGGCATCATCAGAACAAGCACCAACAGACACAGCTCCTAGAAATAGTAACCTCAGGGTCTGATGTGTGTAAGGAAGCTGTTACTGGGAACTCCCCCCTCATTGTATCTAAAAATCAATGTAAGCTATTTTGGGACCACAAGCCCTAGAGTGCCTGAATCATAATTGCATGGTTATTTCAGAAACTCTTGTCTTTTCCCCTGGTACTCTCACTCCAGTGAATAGTACACACTTAAAAAGTTCTAATTAGACAAATAATACTATAGAGCAGTTACTCACTGCTCTTCATTAAGATTCTGTGGTCCATCTGTTGTGCAGTATTAGTAAATAGAAAAGCCATTATATCTTTGCATATGAATCTCCAGCCTGCACATCCCATGGAAGATGGTCCTGGAGCAGAGTGTGGAGCTGAAGGCAGTGCCAGGCAGGGGACAAAATGCTCTCCTCTGCCTGATGCCATGGCTGTGAGCATGGAAAGCAGACTGGGAACAACATCAGCTGTATGAGAGCAGGAGGAGAGCCTGGTGACAAAGCCCTCTGGATCTATTTCCTGTGTATGTTACCTAACTTTGAAACATGCCCTGCAAGACAAGAAAGGGGAACATTGCTGGACAAGGACGTGGCTTCCTAGAAGGTGAACGTGGCATCTGAAATCCGGTTCCCGGTGCTTGTGTCAGGAGTAATTACAGCTTTGTGACTCCAAATGATTGGTAACTGGAGTTTGTGCTGAGATTTGTTCCCTGTTTTCCAGTTTGAAGCGCTTCATTGTTGGCTGTTCTGCTGCAGGTGGAAGAGCCACCGCTGGAGCCCCTGCGTGCTGGTGCCAGCCTCGGTGCGCCAGGGCCTGCCGGGGCAGAGCGAGGCGTGCGGGCACGGCCTGCAGTCCAGGGGTAAGAGTCTCCATCCTGCCCCCAGTGCTAAAGGTGTTGGATATGGCATTTGTGTCTTTGCTCTTTTGCAGTAGGTAATTTGGAAACTAACTGAAGTACTTTACTGTTCTGGTTCAGGGCAAATTTGGGAGAGACCCCCCAGACTGGCTTCTCTAGGAAAGCAGATTCAATTGGCCCCTCCTCACAACCAGTCCGAAAGAAAATACTTCTTTGGAGAAAAGTGGAAAAAACCTTTTTATTAAGCACTAAAACCTAATCAATAAAACCCTTTGCTGCTCCAAAAGAGATGACAAACTGAGAAAGTCCCTCCATGGGCTGTAGCTCAGCTCACTCAGTCTCTGATCAGTCCCTCAGGCACTGTCACAGGCCAGGCCCGGCCCGGTGGGCCTCAGGTGGAGCTGCCGGTGCTCTGCTGGCTGTTCAGTCCAGAGCAAGTTTAAACAGGTCCAAAGAAAAGGGAAAAAGGAAAAAACTACAGTCTAGGGAACTTCTTTGCCTCAGCTAGCTAAACTAACTAAAAGCAAAGGAGAGCTCTGTCCCGCTGTCTGTCCATCCACAGACAACACAGTCCAGGAGCAGGAATGTGGAGGAGTGAGTGCAGTGTCTGAAAACAAACTGCTGCTTCTTCTCTGCCCCCTTCACTCTCTGGAACAAGTTTTAAAGGTGCAAAACTTATTATTCAGCATAAATAGAACAAGATGATTGGGGTTAAAAGCATCATATAGTCAACCTAGGAAATGTACAAAATAAAGTGTTGGGAACTGCTTCCATTATAGAGTTGTTCTGCTGTTCTGGGCATTAAAGTGCCACTAACACAATAGCTTGGAGTATAGGAGGAGATCTTTGCTTGATGTTCAAATATCTTAACCTGCTTTTCTGCCTAAAGCTGAAGTGTGTGAGCTTTAAATGAATTATCTATAGGCCTTTATGAAGTAATCCATTCTTTATGCTAAAAATGGAAAGGATAATTTCCTCATGATTTTGAATTTTACTAATGATTTGCCTGAGGCCTGATTTTCATTAAGACTGTTGAAGAAGTTCAGCATGGGTAAAGGCTTTGGGCTCCTGCCCTTGGCATAATTAAGCACTTAGAAATTAGTGGTCCCATTGTCTGAACAGAAGTGTTGAGAAGAATGTTCAGAGTATGCATCAGTCTGTAGTGGTGCCTGCAGATGGCTGGAGATGTGGTTGTTATCAGTCTCCTGGAAAAAACAATGAAGCCTTTAACAAAAGATTATTTTTATTGAAAAAAAATTGCTATACAGGTATGCTAACTGAGGAAACTTGACATAATAATTTACTCCTTCACAAAGGTAGAAGCTATTCTTTAAAGATGAAATGAATTTCTTATATAATTTGGAAACAAAGGAAAAGAAAGAAAAGCCCTGACAGTATGTGGGATGTATCTGAAAGAAGAAATGTGTTTTAAACTAAAGCTCAAAGGAGTAAATATCTTTAACTAGGTTTTGACCACAAACCTTTCCACAAGGTTTTCAAATCTGTAAATTGTATTGTTCAGTCTGTGTGAAGGAATGGTAATCTTGATTTTCTAGTAGGTGCATGAACTTTGTGTTAATCTTACTCTGACAGAATTAGAAGTATAATAGAAGAGTATCACACTTACTTTTACTGTGTGGAGAGCCCTCCAGTAATTACCTAGGCTATGTGCTGTTCTAAGGTAATTGTGAAAAACCTACCTGGGTGAGTTTAAGCAAAAATAGTTTCAGTGCCATATTCACTTTTTTGTAATTAACTGTGGCTTTTGTAACAGCTTCGGTTTTCATTGGAGAAAAGTGTGATAGAACCACTCTGCTGGGTATTATTATAGATGAGTGAGGTCTCAGGAAAAGGAGATCTCAGATGGAACCCATGGAAGAAGATTTTTAAAGATATTTTGTATGAACAGGAGGAGTGATCTCCACAGAGAAGGCAGCTGAAACCCAGCTGCTAACTCTGACCATACTGTGTCTGGAAAAGAAGCTGCTGGGTTTTCAGCAGTCCTGTATCTTATCTGTAGAAGTGTTTAGTAAGGGGAAATTTCATAAAGGTTTTGTTAATAGCTCTCCTTGCTGGTACCTGAGCTCCTCAGGAGTGTGCAGAGGTGGTTGTTATCAGTCATGGAGCAGCCCCTTAGGCAGGGGAGATGTTTGCTTGCATGCCTTGCAAGGGCTCTTCAGCTTGTAAACCTCAACACTGGAGGACTTCTGATTCTGTTATTCTTCACTGGAAGGAGGTTTTGGACAGTTTTTGAGTTACCTTGTGAGGTGAGGCTGGGGATTTGGGTTTATTCAGCCTGGAAGAATGTCTAGTGTGGGGTTCACAGATGAGATGGAACCACACTTCCCAGAGATGCACAGTGGATTAACAGAAGACACGTCAGAGGCTGGAGTGAGAGAAACTCCCAAGCTGCCCAGAGAGACTGTAGGTAGCTTGGAGATACTGAACACTCAATGAAAAAAGGTCTTGAGGAGCCCTTTCTAACTTGGAGATTGACCCTGCTTGGAGCAGGCACTGGATCCTCAGAGGTCCCTTCTGTCCTAAATTGCCTTGTATGATACTGTGAGTGAGTGTGTGGGTGTTTTCAGGGCAATCTGGGCCATCACTGGAAGAATCCCAGGTGTAAGAGATAGTTGCTGCCTTCCTGCAGTATTCAGGCATCCTGTGAATGAGCCTGCATTCGAGGTATCACCACCACTCCATACAGTAATTGCATTACATAAAGTACAGCATCTTTAGCCAGTAAGTGCTTCTTCTCCAAAGAGTATTCATATGAATTTGGCTGGTTCCTTTTTTGCTGTGTGGCAACAATTACCCTTTTATTTCTGAAGATAATCAGTCTCACTGTTCCTTGGGACATCCATTTGTTAATTTTTTTTTCTCTCCATACCCTGACTGTCATATAAAAAAGAGGATTTTAGTTTTCAGTGATTGTCATATCTAGCCAATTATATAAGAACACTGAATTCATATAAATTATTTCTAAAGAAAAAAAAAGTGTTTATGTGTACCTATTTAGGACAATGACTGTACTGATGGAAAATGAGGTTTGAAATGACTTTCAAGCTCTGTTCTTTCTCTTGGCTAGATTCTGAGATAGATACTTAGAGATCCTGTTCCATGAGCATTTTCACTGAAATTGCATGTAAACGTACTGCATAATATGCAGAAGATATCAGAGTTTGTCTGTGAATAATAAGCAGAATAGCCAAGGAGATGACAGCTGTCTGAAGCTGCAGTTTTTTATGGTTTTATCTTGGAAAGATATTACACTAATTACAATAGCCTTTCATTTTTTTATGTCAGCTTCGATGGACTAACTTATTCAGCAAGCAGTGCCACAGGAAAGAGAAAGGTAGCCTTTAAAACTAATAAATATAGTTGTTATTTAAACTTAGTTGAAGCATGATTGGCAAAAAGCCCCCAAGACAGGGCACTCAAATAAAACAGGGTGAGGATGTTGCTTGACAGTTACATAAGACAACATTACTATCAGTAAATGAGGATCTGTGCAAGCTTTTGTGTTGCTGTACAGCTGTCATTTGCCTCCACCAGGGACTAATTTACTCGGAGGTGTCAAGACTGTGAGAAAAGGTCCTGCACAGGGTGAGGGCAATCCCAAGCAGAAATACAGGCTGGGTGAAGCATGGATTGAGAGCAGCCCTGGGAGGAAGGACTTGGGAGTGTTGGTTGATGAGGAGCTCAGAGATGGCAATGTGCACCTGAAGCCCAGAACACCCAACCTTGTCCTGGGCTGCATCCAAAGCAGTGTGGGCAGCAGATGAGGGAGGGGATTTTGCCCCTCTGCCCCACTCTGAGACCCCACTTGGAGCTCTGCATCCAGCTCTGGGTGCTTGACATGAGAAGGACGTGGAAAGGTCCAGGGGAAATCACAGAGATGCTCAGAAGACTCAAGAACCTCTGCTGTGAGGGCAGGCTGGGGTTGGTCAGCCTGGAGAAGAGGAGGCTCCAGGGAGATGTTGGAACCCCTTACAGCCCTAAAGGGGCTTCAAGAGAGCTGGAGAGGGTGTGGAGTGATAGGGCAAGGGAGAGTGGTTTTAAACTGACAAAAAGTAGAGCTGGAAGAAAGTCTTACCTTTGAGAGTGGTTGGGCCCTGGCACAGGATGCCCAGAGAAGTGGATGCCTCCGTCTTTGAAGTGTTCAGGTATCAGCCCTGGAATAGTGGAAGGTGTCCTTGCCCATGGCAGAGGTGGAACGAGATGAGCTGGGTGGTTTCCAATTCAGACCATTCCATGATTTCATGAGAATTGCTGCTTCTTCAGGTGCTGTTTGGTGACTCTACCTTGTTTTGGATATTTGTGATGGAGGATCCTTCAGGAATGACCTCTCCTTTCAGTGCTGATATGAAGAGCTACCTGGGACACACAGTTTTTGGGGAAAAATGTGTTGCTGATTACAAGGGATTGTTCAGGTTTAATTAGTGGATGGAAAGCCTGTTTTAAGCAAGTGTCTTTGAAGGTTGCTTCAAACGCCATTGGTGATGTAAACAGACAGGTATTAAAGACCAGACGGGTCTAATGAGATTCTGCTTTAAAACTGGTCCTGGAAATACACTGACAACATGATTATGAAAAAACAAGTTGCTTTCCAAAAGCAGGGAGAAGCTGCAGCAGTGGAAAATGCCATTTCTTATTTCTCCTGCTCCTGCCACTTCGCTTTGATTCATTTGGAGTGTTTGACCATATTTCCCCCTGTTAATGAGACAGTAAGTCCTTCTCAGAGCTGTAGCTCCCCATCTCAAGAATACAGAAATGCTGTGACACAGAGCAGGAAATATTTTTAGAGATAGTTTATTGATTTATGTACAGGAAAACAACAATGCACACTCACCAATGCAGTAATAAGAAGCTATTCCTTAGCTTTGGAGAACAGAACTCTCCCTCTCTCACCGGAGGTCACGGGGTGGATCAGTCCTGGACAGCCCCATTGAGCATCTCTGGGGTGTATTTCTTTTGGTTGCTCTACTGTCAGACCACACAGGATGTATTTCCTTTCCTGCTTTAGCTGGGTTGTAAATTCACACCACATGGATTTTGCTAAGATGGTTGGTGTTAGATATAATCTGTTACAGTTGAAAAGTTGATGTATGAATTGACAGTGAAAATGTGGGATATAGGCAGCACTAGACTTGGGCAATTTAAGATTCCTGTCTCCTTCATTGCAGGCTTCTGGCTCTTGCTCTGGAGCTTTCTGATGGCTGTAGATTGGACATTGCAGACCAGACTGGTTTTAGGCTGATTCAGACCAAGAGAAAATAATCGTAAGAAAAAAATGATAACAATCTGCTGTCTAAGTTTCCTGAGTGTGAACTGACAGTTCCAGTGAAGTCTTATATAAAACTTAGGCAGTACTATGATCACAAGTCTAATAGTGACCAAGTTAATGCATCATATTAAGCAAGATGAAAGGATGAGTTTAGATATAGCCTGTTAAGATTGTATCTACAGAAATATTTCAAACAGGCATCCTTTAGCTGTATTATCTGATGTATTATCCACCACTAGCTCAATATAATGGCCATATATACTCTTGTTGTTTCTCCTGCAATTATTTTATGGTAACCTCTTTATAATGAGATGTGCCATCAAAAAAGCATCAGTGTTACTATTTTTTTTTTTTTTTGCTCATAAGGTAAGTCACCCAACAGTTCTTATTTTCTGTTTTGTAGATAGTTAATATAACTGCTGATTAGCTAAATGAACACATCAATGTGATTTGAGTTGCAGAATGCTTTTGCACAGAATTACCAATTTCAGGAGGTACACATTAGAATCTTGTGACAATTTACAGGCTGAAGGCAATGTGATAACCTGAAGTTTACAAGGAATGCAATTATGACAGTAAGCGTGGCAGAGACTCAACTGCTTCAGTTTGCTGGTGATGTTTTTGAGCAGGGCTC
>WBNQ01068353.1:0-10484 GCA_013401375.1 Spizella passerina | reverse complement strand
TGACAGCATCATACTATAAAAAGTGCATAGAACAAGTTCAGAGCTGCCCTAATCTCAGAGATGAATAATTGAACACTGGAATATTTTGGCTCTAAGTATATTTAAATACTAAAATCTAAGTTTAAGCAAAAAACACTCAAATGAATGTTAACCCTACTTCCTTCTCTGCTCTTCCCCCTTCAGCAATTTGAAGCCCTGACTTGGAGAGAGAGAAAGAGAGAGAGAGAGAGAGAGAGAGAGAGAGAGAGACTGAGAGAGAGAGAAAGAAACAATGAATGAATTCTGTGAAATGCATTTTGTGGGGAAAAATACCAGATGCAAAGACAAATTAGTTTCAATGTGTGTACACCAGAGCACTAGCATTCAGCTGGCTGAAAAATCTGCTAGTGAAATGCCAACCTTTTGATAGGATTTATTTTTTTCTTTGGTTCAGCAGATTCCTTTTTCATTACTATAAGAAATATTGTAGAGTGAGCAAAGCTCTGGATAAAGTATATCAACAGCTTCAGCTGTTGAAAGAGCATTCATGTGTATGATACAAAGGATGATGGGAAATGTCTTTTATTACGATTGTTACCTCTGACCCTCTCTTGCTTGTCTTCCAGAAGATGAACCTGATACATGGTAGAGTTTACAGCAAGAAATCTATTGACTTTGAAGTGCTGGAATGCTGCCATTGAAGAAAGGAAGAAAACAAAGCAAAGCAAAGCAAGCTTACTCCTGACATTAAAGCGAAACACAACTGAAATCACAAAACTCCAGCAGCTGTCTGTTGTTTCAGGATATGTTTCCTGCATTATGCCCATGACATTTTGCAGGAAATGCGTTTCAACATCCTCAAAGATTAAACTTTAGTATCACATCCAGGAATTAAATTGTAAAGGCTTTGAGCTAAAGTGGGAGAATTGAATCTTAAAAGGAAAAAAAAGTCTGTGATTACAAGTAAACGAACAAGCTCTAAAAGGCAGAAACTGAATTAATTTTCTCTTTGTAAGCTCTATACTGCCTGTGCAATGCATGAGATTTTACTTTAGCCAGCACATAATGTGAGATTAAGAGGAAAATACATATTAATGAAGAGGTTTTACCTTAATATCCATTTTCAAGTGCAGCTCAGTAGAGCAGTACAAATAGTAGAAAGCCACAGTGCTATTAGAGACACAATCATCAGTGGCAGCTGCTAAGACATGGGGTACATGAGATCTCAGATGTACTTTTCTGTGAGGGCAGGAGGAGGAATCTGACTCTGAGAGAGAGTGGTGCACAGTCATCTACAGAAGACAAATACAGTAATAATCTCTTTAGTTTGGTAGAAAAGGAGTACCAATCACTGATGTTTTTGCATGTCTCCAAAAATATCAGCTTAGTAATTTTATCACACATGAACAGAAAATCAGCTAAGGTATTGATGCAAAACTTAGATATTTGTGCTCTAATGGCACACAGTAAAGGGAAATCTCTTTCTTCCTATTTTTCATGATGTTAATAAACTGGTGATTTAGAGTTCTATTTAGAGGCACATATCCTATCCAGTATAGGCATGAGCATAACCTGAGGGAGTTTGTCTTGCTTTCCTCTCTAATTGGGTTTTGTTTTGGTTTTTTGCCCTGGTCCTAAATTAGATTGTTAAGTCTTCAAAGCAGGGACCCTGAACTCAATTATCCTCTCATTTTTCCCAGTCAAAGTCACTAAAGCTTCACTAGTAGTAAACTTGCAAAAGTAAATGAGGAATCATACTTGCCTCATTATATGTCTCCAAAGACATCTAAATTACACAGGCGTGTGAGGCAGCCGCCTGAGAAAGTTCACCACATACTACATGGATTGTGCCCCCTTCCCC
This sequence comes from Spizella passerina, assembly GCA_013401375.1. Lineage (NCBI taxonomy): Eukaryota > Metazoa > Chordata > Aves > Passeriformes > Passerellidae > Spizella > Spizella passerina. The sequence continues at coordinate 8,644 of WBNQ01068353.1, read as the reverse complement.
ATTGTCATTTCTATCATTATTACATGACTAGAGAATTTTCATCTTTTGCTATTCTTGCACCAGAAATGAGAAGTTCTTCTGCAGCTCTGGTAAGGTTTCTCCCACTTTCAAAGATAAAGCAGAGCGACATAATGCTTTATTATGGCCAGTTAAAATTTTGGAGAAGGTATTTCTTATTCCAAGCAGGTTGGCCTCCCCTCTATCCTAAAACAGCAAACAGACTTAGGTTCTCACGTTCAAAATGCAGATTTTTTCTTAAAAAACCATGCTTAAAGCCCTCTTCCCAGGGGCATCAGACTGATCCCTATGTCAAACAAGGCTTCATGGCTATAAATCCCAGCCAAAGGGAAAACCTCTCCAGAGGTGCACAGTGATATACTTGACCTAACTTTCAAGAAGGGATTAGTTCACATCTCTCCTTTCTGGATTTCTTTATTGTTAGTTTAGAGCTACTCCTATGTCTAAGCCTTCATCATCTTCCTCTAGCAAAACCCTGTGCACAGTGTGGAGGACCTACCACCTCACTGCCATTTCTGGGTGCAGTCACAGTGGTTACTGGGATTTGGAAAGTATTCTCAATCCCCAAGGAACTGGGGAGAGCATTCTGCTTTGATGAGGACATAAACCTTGGGATAAAAAACACAGCAGAAACCTTTGTTCAAGCCATTTTCAGGTCAGTGTGACAATATGTGTATCAGACAAAATAGAAAAGCAAGAGAAGTCAATATCAAAACTTCTGACAATCTGTAGAAAAAGCAACTGTTTCACTAAGTCAAAGGTCATACAGAGCAAGGCAATACTTATTTGACTGACTTTACTTTTTTACCGTGTAAAATTGCCTTTAATTATAGAAAGTATACACCTATTGATACAGAGAAAAACTCCTAACTGATATTCATGATTCTGATGTTCTACTCCTAAATGGCTTAGGTTACCATTACAATTATCCTTTGCTACCTTTGTAATTTATTAGCCACTTTATACATTGAACCTTTATGTAATATGTGATGTAATGCTTTATAATGACCTCATTTGTTTAAAAGGTGCTGCAATTCTGTAAATAGAAGTTGTTTTCATATAATTTGTCTTAAAATGAGAACTGTTCTTCTGTCCAAGAATAATAACCAAGTTCAAGCACTGTCAAACTGAAACACAGTGAATCAAAAACAGTTAAAATGCAATTTTGCCTCTATCTGACAGTCATTCTGTAATATTTATGGATTTTATTGTTGCAATAAAATTTGATGGGGAGAAAGGAATTGACTGATTTTCTTTGTTCCACCTATTACCCTACAGTGAGTTTTGAAAGATATATTCACATAGGAAAAATAATTAAACCAAATGTACTCTTAATAACATGAAGAAAATAAGATGAATATAATATTTTGTGTCTTCTTTAGTTACAGCATATCATAGTGATAAAATTGGAACACTTTCAAAGGGGACTGTTTTTGCTTTTTTAGGCTAAAGATGTCTCTTTAACATTCTAATCTAAAACTGAATTATGCACATGTCTTGCAAGAATGAGATGAATTTCAAGGAAGCAGTTAATGTCAAACACACTTATTCTGCCTTTCTCTTGACAAAGTAGTGAGGCTGACAGCCTACTTTGGTTTTTTGCTTCACTGCTATTGTGTGTTTTCAGGGGAAAACTAGATCTCTAACACAGCTTAATTATAGATTTTTAAAAATTATTATTTATCTGTACTTTAAAGAAAATAATAAAATAAAGAAATACCACTTTGCTCTAAGTGCACAAATCATACCTGGATGATACTCCCTGATTGGCTCAGAGAATACTTGGTTATGTTCAACTTCCTCCTTGGACACCTTCTACCAGAAGGTCATGATACTGTTGATTAGAGTGATTGATGGGTTTGATGGGTTGAATATTCCACTTAGATAGTTGAGATCAATTACCTTCAGCTGAGTTTTTGAACAGCGCTTCTTTGTTCATTTAGCAAAATACTGGCTTCTCTTAATCTAGACTTCTTTGAAAATGTGGTTTTTTTCTAAGTCTGAAATCTCAGGTGCTGACAGGGAGTTGGCTGAGTCTAGCTCTGGGACCAGAAGCCTAGCAGTGAATGCAGAGACCAGACCTGAGAACTCGTGGTGGATTGCCACTGGCCTATAGACAAATACTCACACAGACACTCACTATCTTCCCTGGCAGGAGGAGTAGATAATCACAGAAAGGTGAGGAGGCTCGTCCATTGAGATCTAAGTCTCATAGGGAAGCAAAAGCTACCCCCAAAAGCAAAGCAAAGAAAGAATTTATTCACTATTTCCTATCAGCAGGCAGATGGCCATTTACTTCCAATAAAGCAGGGCTTCATCACCTCTAATGGTTCCTCAGGAAGATTAATGCCACAACCATGGACATTCCTCTTCCTTCTCCTTTCCCTGCGCTTTTATTGCTGAGCAGAACACCATACAGTATGGAATATCCTTTTCCTCATTACAGGTCAGCTGTCCTGCCTGTGCCCCCTCCCACTTTCTAGCCCTCTCTCAGTGGAGAGCTCCAGCTTGTAGAGTTGTTTTTTCTGCTCTCTACCCCTGCATGTTCAAACTTAGACAAATCGCTTCTCAGAGCTTCAGTTTACTCAGGCTTAATATAGGAGGAAAATTTCCCCTTCAAGACATCAAGAATCACCACTCTGAAAGTGCTTTCAGAGACATTGACAAAAAGAGCAGCAGAAGCTTCAAATACCATAGTAGTATTTTTAACATTCGTATTTCAATTCTGTCCTCTCCAGATGCGTTTTAAAATGTGGCTTAGATTTATGTGCACTGAATTTTAGGGTTTCATTAAATTTAGTCCTCTTTCTCTAATCCCTATTATGTTTTCTGTGTACCTCAGCTTTGGTGGAGCCATGCAACCAGGAGGGTTGCAGAAAGGAATACAACTCCCACTCCTCTCAGACCAGGATCTCATGATCTTCTGTTTTAATACACAGCAGTGAATCACAAAATGAACACCGTGTTTCATTGGTCATGCTGGCCCAAAGGCTTCATACGCCTCACACCTGACTGCTGGACAGCCTTCCCCAGCAGGGGGTTGGCCCCAGCTGCCCATTCCTTTGGACTCAGGGCTTTGGCATCAGTGGCTGCCTTGTGACTCAGTGCTGGCCGTGGGGCTGCTGTGCAGTGGAGTGCCTACAAGACCCTACAAAGGGTGGTGCAAGATGCAGTGAGGAGGATATTCCTGTGGGAGGTTGTCCTTATGTACGTCTGGAGTGCTGTCCTGGAGGTCAGGCATTATCTGAGGCTTACACCTTCTAAATCAACCTCACGCCTCTCTGCAGATACTTCCTGTCAAAAGGGCAGAGCAGTAACAGCCAATAACATACTCATAAAAGTCACCATAAAAAAATGAAAGAAGTGCAATAGGAGACTCCCCAGTAGATTTTTGTGTTGTTATTTACTGTTTAAGGACCATATGTCTTTACTCTTTACACTAGCTAATAATGAGCTGCCACCAAATGTAAATTCAACTTTTCACCTGTTTCTCTTCCATGTGGCACAGCAATGACTCAGGCTGTACATGAGCAGTTTCATAAAACCACTTTTTTGATAATTTCTAGTCCTGATCCCTTTTTAAAGAGTAGGAGTTTCAGTACATTGTTATTATCCACTAATTTCATGGTCCATGGTCAAACATAAGGCTGTAATTCAATTGTGGATTTTTTTCTGATACTGAAAACAGCAAGAGCAATGTGATTTATATTCTCAGTGTTCACAAGGACTACATATTGTTATTTATAATATAAGTAATTTATAATATGTGCTATTTATAATATAGTCATTAAGTTATTTAAAATCCATTATTCTGGAAAAGAAATCTTAATCCTTAAAATGTATAAAGGAAGGGATTACAGTGCCAGAGACCTCAAAAGGAAGTGTTACTGTGGAAAAAAATTATCACAGTGTGTTCAATTCCTGAGGAAAAATCACTTGTAGACAAGACAGTGTCTTGTCTGCAGCCTGCATGTACAGATCAATTTTTTGTAAGATATTTATTATAAAATACATTTTCCACATAATAATATATGGGAATTAATTGACAAAGTAATAAGGATATCCTATATCTACTTATCTTTGTTCTGGCAATATCTATTTCATGTTATGTTCAGATGAACATGAAAGTACAGTCATAATTGCAGGAAGAAAAGCTTTTGAAAGATGTGAAATCAATATCTGTCCTGAAATTTGTACCAGAAGAGAAATATTTTGCAGAGCGATTAAACTTACAACTCACTGGGAGCCCACACACTGTCATAACACTTGATCTTACAAGAAGCTGAACATTTTCTGTCTGCTCCAGCAGACCACTCATGTGTGGATGACAGATAAAGTCCCATGGATAGAACTGGCACTACTCTCTTACATTTAAACTGGCCATTAACCACTTCAGTTTTTGAATCAGTATGCGCAGAAAGTTAAAGGAACAAACTTTTAACAAAAATTTATGAACAGTCCAGAACCAAATTCTCCAATCCTGAAGGTCAAAGTCTAGCTCATTCAGAGTCTGTTACTCATGCTGCATAAGGCACACATATTTAAATTATTATTATCTCACAGTCTTTATCCAGGCAAAACTTGCATTAGTCTATGTATTGAAACAGATGTATTAATTCTACCCATCAGGTTCTGGACTCTCAATAATAACGTAATCCTCTTCCTTTAACTGTTAGCCAGCCTCTGCACCTNTTAAGTTATTTAAAATCCATTATTCTGGAAAAGAAATCTTAATCCTTAAAATGTATAAAGGAAGGGATTACAGTGCCAGAGACCTCAAAAGGAAGTGTTACTGTGGAAAAAAATTATCACAGTGTGTTCAATTCCTGAGGAAAAATCACTTGTAGACAAGACAGTGTCTTGTCTGCAGCCTGCATGTACAGATCAATTTTTTGTAAGATATTTATTATAAAATACATTTTCCACATAATAATACATGGGAATTAATTGACAAAGTAATAAGGATATCCTATATCTACTTATCTTTGTTCTGGCAATATCTATTTCATGTTATGTTCAGATGAACATGAAAGTACAGTCATAATTGCAGGAAGAAAAGCTTTTGAAAGATGTGAAATCAATATCTGTCCTGAAATTTGTACCAGAAGAGAAATATTTTGCAGAGCGATTAAACTTACAACTCACTGGGAGCCCACACACTGTCATAACACTTGATATTACAAGAAGCTGAACATTTTCTGTCTGCTCCAGCAGACCACTCGTGTGGATGACAGATAAAGTCCCATGGATAGAACTGGCACTACTCTCTTACATTTAAACTGGCCATTAACCACTTCAGTTTTTGAATCAGTATGCGCAGAAAGTTAAAGGAACAAACTTTTAACAAAAATTTATGAACAGTCCAGAACCAAATTCTCCAATCCTGAAGGTCAAAGTCTAGCTCATTCAGAGTCTGTTACTCATGCTGCATAAGGCACACATATTTAAATTATTATTATCTCACAGTCTTTATCCAGGCAAAACTTGCATTAGTCTATGTATTGAAACAGATGTATTAATTCTACCCATCAGGTTCTGGACTCTCAATAATAACGTAATCCTCTTCCTTTAACTGTTAGCCAGCCTCTGCACCTCATGCTTTTAGGCTGGCCCTGTGTGTCACTGACAAAGGAGTGGTTTTGGTGCCCTCATTGGATGTAGCAGGATCTGTGTGCTTTGGGGGAGTAAGGAAGAACAGGAGGAACCTGAGGTGCTCAGGCACGGGGCTTTCCTCTTTACCTTAGTTCAAGAGTTTATATCTTAGAGACTCCAACGCTGTTGGCTGCTTTAAAAGCAGCAAAGGCAGAAATAAGTCAAAAAGATTGTGTTGAGTCTGATAGATTTACTGTCTGTCTGTCCTGGGGTCTGTTGCCTGCTGGAAAACAGGTATTCAAGGATGTGAGAGTGTGCTCCGACTGACGTGGGGCAGCCTCACTCCACCACTAAGAGAGGTAAAATTCATTAATGCCTGCTCATTGAAATAATGAAAATAGATATTGTTCAGCTAAATTAGTTTGTCTTTATAGGAGGGAAGTCTGGTCAATAAAAACAACAGACAATAAGATCTAACATCTGCAGAGATCTTTTTGTGTTTCCCTTCAAAAGCACAATAAGACAAGAAGAGACAATTATGCCCAAACTCCATGGAAGGTAAGAATCTGAGATCCTTATGACTTCTCATGACCTTCTTGTTTTTAGTGGATATTCTATAAAATATTTTAGCTCTACAATCCTCTATAGCAGAACCAGTGTTCTGAATTTTTTTCTGCTTCCCTCTCACCTAGGAATTTCATTATCCAAGCAAAAGCAAGTTTGCTAATACAAACTAAATTTCATCCACTGTCCTTGCAAACTTTGCTTCCAAAAGAACAGTGCATGTAAAACCTATTGAATACTTGACTCTATTAATTTTTTGTCTTCTGACTACCTTGCTCATTCACCATCCTATATGTGCAACAAAGCCATAAGGATTAAGGACGTAAGAATAATTACATTTTCCATTTTACTGCCAAACTAAAACCTGGAAAAAAATCCCCTCACCAAATTAAAAACAATAAAACCCTAGATATTAAGTTTAGAGTAGAATGATTCATTCTTGGATGTTTGACAGATTAAAAAAGCAAGACAGGGACTACAGCAAAATAAGAGGAGTGAGGAGATGGAGAAGGTATCTGGGTAGTTCATGCCTGATGTCAGTAAGCTTGATTACTTCTCAGAGCTTCCACTAGTGCCCAACGCTTTCTGCTTCAGTGTGTCTGAAATCCATCCAGCCAAAGCTGTCCTTAGCTAGGAGTGCTCTCATCCAGCCTTGGTAATAGAGTGTGAGAAATTACATTCCCTGAAGGAGCTGTAAAATGAATAAAGTAGGTATTGGCCTCCATGGGAACCTTTCTGGGGGACTTTCAAATGGGTTCAAGCCTGTTGAAGGCAAAATTCCACCCTTGTGAGGTGAGCAGCAATCCAGAACAGCCAGAGTAAGTCTGGAAAGATGGGAAGGACAACATATCGAAACATCTCACTGTCTCTCCTCTGGCAACATCCATACTCAGAAACCAAAGAGGATATGGACCACTGGACCACTTTGTAGCCACCATGCCAGATGGCACCAGACAGTTCACATGGATATTCGCATGGTATTCCCTGCTATAACAAAATACACTGGTTGAAACACTCCGCGAGGGAGAAGGGAGTGTGCAGATGAGCAGGATGCAAGTGCCTGAGCACCTGGGCATAACCCACATATGCCATTCTGCCAACGCCTCCATCAGGAGCCTGCAAGTTGCCATTGGTTCAGACATGTTCCATTATGTCTGATAGGAACTTGGAATACCTTAAAACATGGCAGCTAGGATACTGTAAATGAGAAAGAAAGAAGGGACATTGATTCACCATTGTCAGCCAGTGTGACTTCTCAACAAGTAGAAAGGGATCACTTTTACCTTGATAATATTGCCAAGCCAGCTTGTTGTGTCTTTGCTTCTATTTAGTGCCTGAAATTAAGAAATTTGGAAAATCATGTAATAGATTTTAGAAAATGTAATAATGAGCTGCTTTGACATTCCTATCATTATTGCTGTTTTCACTGTGATCAAAACTTAGCACATTCAAGTGAAATTTATCATAACTACATGTTTCAATGCTGTTGTATTTGCCTATTTTTTCCTTTTTCCCCTCCCAAATATAAGGCTGACTAAAAAAAAAAAAGAAGAAGAATTGGATAACATCTAGTCATTTCATCTGCACTGCATCATAGTTCACCAGTGAGCTGGTGCCCATTTTTGGAGAGTCCAGGCATAACTCTTCAAAGAAAGGAGTTGAACCACACCTAGGTCTTGCCCCAGAGTGGAGTCAGTACAGAGTTAGCATGCTCATTTGCATCCAGGGGTCCAAGACTATCCCAGTCTATTTATTTGGTATTGTGCAGCCCAAGATGATGGGGACGTTAAAGGTCTGGAGCACAGTCCCTCCCTCCTAGGCATTTGGATGGCCATGCTCAAGGCCAGGTCACCAATGAATGGTGCTGTACAGCAAGAGCTGAAAGAGCCTCAGAGGAGGGTCTCTCTCCTTTTGGGAGCTGCTTTGTAGCTGAAGTTTTTGTTCTTGGTCCCCACCTGAGGTGAATTTCAGCTGCTTTGCAGCCTTAAGTGTGCTCCATCTTGTGCCTCAGTGATATTTACTCTGATTCTGAGCTTCTGCATTGACTTTCTGGCTTCACCTCGGACTTGTCTTGTCACCATGGATTTGCAGGGTGAATGCTGCTCTGTGTCTGATGCTGGCTGCTTTTGCAGACCTGTTCTGCACTCCTGGCTCAGGAGAAGTGGGACAGCCCTGGATGGTGTCAGTACAGGCTCTACCTGCCTTGCTGAGAATATCAGCTCCCAGCTCCTCACCTGCAGAGTGATGGACCCTCAGCTCTGCCTGGCAGGCAGAGATTTTCAGCCTTTCTTTGACTTCCTACTTGCTGTTTCAAATGCAGCAGATTATCTCCACATGCCTGGAAGTTCCTATTTGAGTTCGATTGCCTTCATAAAATGAGTGATATCGAGTCAGCTTCCTGAAGATGGCTGTCCACATCTCAATTGGCATTTCATCTACTCAGAGTTATCAGGGGTATTCTCAGAACCAA
>WBNQ01068352.1:2843-24188 GCA_013401375.1 Spizella passerina | reverse complement strand
TCCCTCCCTCCCTTCTGCCACTTCCTTCCTTCCTCACTTCCGCCACTTCCGCCACTTCCGCCACTTCCGCCACTTCCGCCACTTCCGCCACTTCCTTCCTTCTGCCACTTCCTTCCTTCCATTTTACTTTCAAATTACACCTTTGATGGCAGTCTACTTTTGGATTACTCCACCCCTGTATTAGAGAAGCCAGAACTCCCTAGTTCTCAAGATTTAATAATTATGAAATTACTAATACCCAGCTAATATAATGCCATTTACTTGAAATGTTTAATACTTTACTTGTCAGGTCCAGCATGGGTTCACTGTAGGTGAACAAATAGGATAATCTTGACATGCACATTCCTGGGGCCAAGACTGTGCTTTAAAGTCTAAAAATCTCCTGTGGGTGCCTGATGCACAGCTCCAGCAGCAGCAGAGGCCATGCCATGGGCTCAGGCTCTGGATTTATTCTCCAGCACACCCCCTGGACACATCCTTCCATGTACCCAATAGCAGCTGGGACAGATCCTCTCCTAAAAGTGAGGGAACCCCTTCCAGCTCTGTGGAAGCTGCTGCACAATGATATAAACATCACCAAGTCTCGATTTTAAAATGTTAATTTATCTTCCCAAATTACCGCACTCACATATGGCTCATAATTGCAGTATCATGGAGTGTCAATTGAGCAAAACAGATGTATTTTTCAAAAAACTGTGACACTGTTTGCAAAAGCTCTCTATTCTCCATGGGTGCACATGCTGCTTCTACCTTCTGCTCCAGTACCTACATATTGATACTGCTCAACTAAATGCAGATTTTTCTGCTTCAAGAATATACAGCATTAACATTCAGGGCAGCAAATCACTTCATTCTGAGAGAGTTTAGATGTGGATAATGCTGAAGAAGCCAGACAAAGTAAATGCTTGGGCATGAAGGGGCAGACCAGGATTTTCTATGGAGCCCACAAGAAACCTGAACCAGAATATTCTGATATATTAGATTACTCATAAATTAAGAAAAAGATAATGAAGTATAAAATAGCTCCAGGTATAGTAGTTAGGAATGACAACTTTGGTAAATTAGAATCTTGTCCCATTAGGTTTTAAATTTGTGACTTCCCAGAGCATATCTCTGGTAGCTGCTACGAAGTGCTGAATTGCTCTGAAACTACTCCATTGACCTTAACGAGCTTTAATTTGGTACCAAGGAGGTACCAAACGTGTCTGAGACACATTTTCCATCCTGTGTGAAAGGTGCTGATAGTCAGCTCTGGATTAAATAATCCTGGAGCTCTGGTCCCATCTTCCTGCCTGGAAAAGACTTTGCCGTACATTAGCTGTCTGTGTAGGATTAGCAAGCAGGATTTCTTTGCTACATTTCCCACTGAGGAAACTTCAAGGAATTCAGAATTTTTTAGTGTATTCCAACTCATGGGATATGATTTTTATATATATATATTTACATATATATATACAATTTATACATGTTTTATTTTATATATTTATATTTTTAATTTTTGATGGAAGATGTTTGATAAATTCCTAAATTTTCAGGAAGCTTCCCTTCTAGGTTCACATTGGATTTACTTGTTTTTCAGACAACTTTCTCCTTGTTTCCTTACTTTTTTGAAGAAAGAAGCAGAGTTTATCTAGATTTCAGAAGTGTAGAAGTTTTTCCTGTCTGTTTTGGTTGTTTGATTTTAATTTTTTCATAGGGATGGATATTCCTGAACTATTTATAGCTCCTCCTGAACTATTTTTAATATTAGCTTTAAGAAAAGATACATTTGTAAATTGTACTGTTAAAGAAATTGACTGCATGATGGCTTTAACTCCATTTTGTGAGAGAGATGCCCACTTTTAAAATCTGCAGGAAAAATACCCCAAATCTCCATTGTAAATTCTGTTACACTGAACTAATTTCTCTCAGTTATCATTCTTAATTGCTTGCTGTGCAACAAGTCATAGTGTTCCATAAATCAAAAGCAGGCTCCTGCAGTTAGTTTTTGATCTGTATTACATTAAAGTTTAGCTCTCCAGTAGCTCAGAATGAGTTTTTCATTGCATTTCTGTCCATCTCCAGGTCTTTTCTTACTGCAGAATTTATAGCAGGGTCTTCTTCATACAAAGAAAGATCTCAAGGTGCTGGATGCAGAAGTGCCTGAGGAACTGGGATTTACTGGGGTTTACTGGGATTGCGGGGGTCTTGGAGCTCTCTTGTGTGCAGGGCTCCTTTGGGGGCAGGGGAAGTTGGCCTGAACCCTGACACACAAGCTGGATGTTCTCACCAGATACAAGCTGAAATAATGACAAAAAAAAAATTCAAAAAGCAAAAAAACCCCACAAAAAAAACAAAAACAAAAAAAAAAAAAAAAACCCAAAGAACAAAAAACCAAAAACAAAAAACAAAACCAAAAACAAACCACAAAAAACCAATAAACAAAACCAAACAAAACCAAAACAAACAAAAAAAAACCCAAACCAACCAAAAAAATCTCTAAAAAGGAGAAAAACCAAAAAACCCCCCAAAAACAAAAAAAAAACCCACAAAAAACCCCACAAAAAACCCCAAAAAATACCAAACAAAAAACCAATAAAAACCAAACCAAAATACCAAAACAAAATAAAACAATAAATCCCATAAGAAAAACAAACAAAAAACCCACAGAAACCCAAACATAATAAAATAACTTTTATAAGAATATGATCCTCATAAATACCAATATTTTAAATATACAGCAGTACCCTTCCTCTTTACTTAGCATATGGATTCCTTATTTTTTTTTGGCAACTTTTGGCATTTTAAAAACCCTTTTAAACTGGGGCTGTACTCAGTGGAGATTGTGCTTAATTCAGTGGGCAGAGGATGAAAGCATGGCTCAGCTCCCTGCAGGGCTCTGTGGGGCTGGGTCCTTTATCCCTGCACCACCTCTGGGAGCTGCTGGGGTGGGAGTTCTGCTCCTGGGTGGGTTTGGGGAAGTTCCTGCCCATTTTGGGGTTTCTTTTTCTCTAATGTGGGCATGGTAATGTCAGCTTTGTCTCCGAGCATTTGCAAAACACAACACAGTGTGGGTGGTGTCATTATCACAATATCATTTCACTTCAAACTGCTGAAACATATTTTTAATTCCTTTAAATTTACAAAATACCAAATCATACTTGGCATAAGCAGTTCCCAGTGTATAAAGGCACAATAAATGCACCCTCACTGCCAGGGACAAGTTCCCCTGCCCACAGCTGTACTTTAGAATACAACATTTGTGTCTGAGAGCCTGATTTTCCATGTTGGAATACCAGCAATGCAGATAAGACTCTATCTATATTGCCACCTTTTATGGTTTGTGCCATTGAGAGATCTGGGACACAATTGCAGATTTTTATCCTTTCTGTCCTATCAGATATGAAATTGTGAACCTTCTCAAAATGTCACTGCTGGAAACAAAAGGCAAAACTGATTTTTATTTTTTTTACTGTGTAATGTGTTGCCATCCACTGTGTGGCTCAATTCAATTTTTACAAGGCTTCCTTATGAGGTGCAAGAAACTGATTTATGAGTCCACATTAAAGCCTCCTTCACTCTTGAGATTCTGGTTAAATATTATATGATATGACACAAGTATATTGAAAAATAGAGTTTCAGCTTATTATGGGCTTTCTCTTGCTACCCTTGCAGCACATTCATTTCAGATTGTACAGAATGCCCTACGTTTCTATTTTCTATGTATCTCTGGTAAATGTGAGAGTTCAATTTGATACACAGCAATATATTCCCTCTCAAACAAAAGTTACCAGATAAGATCCTAGGAAAAGTCTTCATCTTGTGGAAATGCCTAATGCATTACTTTGGGTGAGGAGAAGTGACTATTTTATCACATGCTATTATGGATGAAACTTTTATTCTGGATGTCTTTCTGTGAGATGGAGGCCTGTGATAGCACATTCCAGACAGATTCAGTAATACACAGCTACAGGGAGCTTTACACATCATTGCTTGGATCAGCATCTCAAAATCTGTATGAGCAACAGAAAAGCTTGTTTTATTTTTGCCTTGTTGTGTTTGTACACAGCACAGATTGTTCCTAGCCCTTCATACAATTTATACATGCCTTACAGCTCCTGTTCAGGTTGGGTTTCTGACTCCAGGAAGGTTTTGAGTGAAAGCACCCAACATTTCACCACTGCAATTGATGAAGAAGGGATGGAGATTGAAGGGAAAGCACAGAGAAAATAATGGAATCGCAGAATGATTTTAATTGAAAGGAACTTCAAAGCCCATCCAGTGCCACCCCTGCCATGGCAGGGACACCTTCCACTGTCCCAGGCTGCTCCAGCCCCAGTGTCCAGCCTGGCCTTGGGCACTGCCAGGGATCCAGGGGCAGCCCCAGCTGCTCTGGGCACCCTGTGCCAGGGCTGTGCAGTGCTCCCATTCCAAAGAGGCACAAATTTGATTTTACCCTCCTTGTGTTGCTAATAACTCCTCCCTTGACCCAAACCCTAAACTCCACCCCTGTGATACCCAATAAAAGCCCCACAACCCTGCCTTTACCCAGTCTTTTGTCTTTGTCCCTCTCCTCATCCCCAGAGGTGATAAATGGATTCTGGATCTTTATGAAATGAAGACTCATTTGGTTCCTATGCCCAGCACCAGCAGCTGCACTCTGCCTGGACATGATGGACTCTGTGGCAATGTGACACAACACAGGGCCTGCCCACCCTGCCAGGGAATAATTCCTGATTCCCAATGTCCCACCCAGCCCTGCCCTCTGGCACTGGCAGCCATTCCCTGGGTCCTTCACAGCTATGGACACATCTCACCTTAATGAAAGACTAAACCTGTTGGAATAAAACACACAAGACTCTACTTCCTTCATGCAGGAAAAAGCCCCTTTTTTATTCACATAACTCACTTTTATAAAATTTTACAGACCTTGTGTGTGCCTCCAAGTGGTCAGTAGCGTTCTTGCCAATTACTCTATGTCACAGACATCTTTTATGAAAAATCCTTTCCTTGGGATTTTTCCTCCTGAGAAGCTGGGAGGCCTCAGGAACAAAATGTAAACAATGATTATCTGCTGCTGTGGAATGCAACAGGTGCATCTGGGATTGGTCTCATGGGGTTGTTTCTAATTAATGGCCAATCACAGTCGGCTGGCTCAGACTCTCTGTCCAAGCCATGAGCCTTTGTTATCATTCCTTCTTTCTTCTATTCTTAGCCAGCCTTAAAACCCTTTAGAACCTGATGAAATCCTTTCTTCTATTCTTTTAGTATAGTCTTAATGTAATATATTTCATAAAATAATAAATCAGCCTTCTGAAACATGGAGTCAGATCCTCATCTCTTCCCTCATCCTAAGACCCCTGTGAACACCATCACAATTCTGTTGGTTAGTAAAAGGTATTTTACTTGTCCATCAAATCTATTTATTCTTAAATTGTTTACATCTTTTCTCCACTGATTCTCATGGGATAGATTTCATGTTTATACAAATTCTGGTTGTTTTTCACCCAGGAATAGATTGTTATGTTAACCAACTGCTCACACCAGGATTGCTTTCACATGGGAGCTTGCAGAGTGCCAGCTGCATGTAGCAGAAATGACCAGCACTGATCTAACAGAGCAGGCCTGATTTCATGAGGCCTTCCTTTGATAATTTCTCCACCTCACTGCAGCACTAAACCAAGAGGAAGTTCACATTGCAGAGTGATTCCTCAAGGAATAAGTAAAGATAATGTCTCCATGAGGGATGTGTGTGCTCAAGGAAGCCACTTGATGCCACTTTAAGAATGTTTTGGGACAGATTTATTGAAGAGCAGCTCTGCATGGAGGAGCCATGGAAAGCCATGGAGGCTGGTGGAATAATTCATAAAGGAAATGGTACCTGGGAGGGGAACAGCCTTGCACCACTCTACATGGGTGTGTTCACATCTCCCTCATTGCCTGCAATGGTCATATCTCAAAATAGCATAAAATAGATCTAGAGAAGAATAATAACAAAATAGACCTAGGCAAGATTAATAATGTTGAAACTCTTGGAACAGCTGCTCTGGTGAGGGAGGCTGAGCAAACCAGGGTTCTCAAATTGCAAAAAATAAGGCAAGCAAGGGCCAGATCTTACAACAAAAATTGATAAGGCAAGAGGTTTAAAGAGGTTTAAAGAGGTTTAAAGAAGGAAATAACACCTTTTTTCTACAATGCAGAATTCAAGCTGTGCCTGGAGGTGCAAGAACTTAAACAGGTTCAGAGAACAGATGTACAAGTGACCTGTAATAATGTGCTTAAAGTTGGCCATTGATATGATGATCATGATGCAATTTTTGCCTCAGAATGTCTTTAAAGAGCATTTTTCCAGAAGCCGGGAGCTTGTACCTGGGAAAACAATCATATAAATAACTGTGTTTTCTCCCTCCCTATCCCTTAGTGATGCCCCTTTTGCCGGAATCAGGCTTGGGATTTTCTGTCCACCCTGTTGCATGAATTTTTGAGGTTATTTTTAGCTCTCCTAATCTTCTTGTCATAGTCAATTGCAGACACATTCACGGCATGTTAGAGTTAAATCACAGGTGTTCTTAATTTAAAAAATATTAGCATACTACATAATTAATTAGACTTTTACACTTCAGTGAGTTTTGGTTCCCCAAAGAAAATTGAGCATAGAGAATATAATTTGATTTAACTTTTTGTCAAGGTTTAATCTACCTGAAACATTGTTATATTTCAGGGGAAGTCTAAACTGCCTAGATCTTGTCAGAATTTCCTTTCTGGGAGAAACATTTATTTATCTGAATGTTAAAATAAAACTAAGTTTTTAAAAAAGAATGCTTTGTGTCTTTCAAATCCAAAAATCCTGGAAAACAAGCATATGGAAAAGCAAGGAATGCATTCAGGCAGTATCCAAGATATGTGAGTTGTCAGTATGTGAAACTTGTGACAGAAGTGGTAATTCTACCACAGATAATGAAACACTTAAGATGCAAAATTAAAAGGAATAGTTGAGAGAAGTGAAGAAAACAAATGTTTCAAGAGTTGCTAAGTGGGCTTTTTTTTCAACTGCATCAAGACTCAGAGCACTTGAGGAGTATGTGCAGGCAAAAAAAGATGCTTTTTATATAAATGATTGGAGGGGAGGGCTAAAAATACTAATAAAAGAGTTCCAGTCTTTGATGCTACAAAGACTGAGCAGCAAAACATCAGCTCCAAATGTGTTGGATGGCATAAACTATTGATTTTGTGAATAGAGGGCAATTGAGAGTCCTCATCTAGGGTGATTAAATCTGAGAAAAATTCTATAATTCATCAGTTAAATGCAAGGTATTATTTTTAATAACCATCAGGTAAACAGCATTTTTTCACAACTACAGCAAATAAACCAAAATAGCCCTGTGTTATAATATAATTTATAAACATTTTGCCCCTGGAGAACCACTCATTCCAAATGAATGTTTTGTTGTTAATTTTGAATTTTACATCTTGCCATAAGGAGGCTTGGGAAGAGAGAAATATTCTATATTTTTCAATACTTAGACAAAGCACTGCCTCCTCCCATGACCATAACTCCCTGTAGCCTAGTTTATCTTAATCTGACTGGAATGAAAAATTTCTCAGAGGAGGAACCAAATATATAATTTGAATAGAGATTATTAAACAGCAAAAGCATTCAAAAATCAACTTTTCTGTCTTGGGAATAACAGTATTTTTGAAATGTTATTCAACAGTCGTTCAACACAAAGCACACAGAATTGGCTTCTGTGGCAGTGTCCAGGAAAATGGGATTTTTTAGTGGATAAAACCTATCCTGTTGAGCTAAGAGGCATTCTCTGCCTTTCCCCCCAACTCTTCTGTTTTACTCCTTGATGTGCTTTCTCATGGAGTGGAACACCTTCAGGTGATGAGCTCCCTGTCCTGCTTCCACTTTTCCTTTATAGTGGTTTAAGAATTCTTGGGATATGAGAAGGTGTCTCTTGTATAAAACCACTCGTGTAGAGAAGGGGTGAATTTTATGTGACCATCACATCTTTCAAAACACCACTGCTCTCTCACAAAAACCCTTGAAAAATCTGTCCCAGAAGCTGCTCCAAGGGCCAGAGCAGGAGAGCCTGATCTGAGCTCCAGCCCAGCTTTGCTATTTCATATTCTCATTGGCACCAAGTCCCCAGCAGATGCACTTAAATCAAATCAGCTCAGCCCCTCTGTCTCACCACCACCCCATTCCTTGCCAAGCCAGCCAAAAACCTGCTCAAGAATAATCACACATTTGAACAGAAAGGCAGACAGGACTTTATTTGCCTATTTTCAGTGGCACAGCAAAGACTGTAGTAGGATTACAATGCTATTCCAGGTCATGAGTGCTTCAGAACCATTCATTGTTAATAAAAACACTATGAAAAGTTGCCACTCTGTGCTTAGCAGCTTTATAAAGTTCACGTCTTCTTTCTGTCAAAGCTCCTTATGCAGCAAATAGTACTTGTCTGCATGACTGACTAAATCCTGCAAAATTTACTCTTTTTAAATCAGATGAAGCTGGTGTAAAAATCACTAAGACAGTGCTTCTCCTTTGTCTTTTTTTGCAGTCAATATTTAGGTATTTAGCTCCATTTTAAAGTTAAATGAGTTTTCAATCACACTGAATGTCAGCAAGAGTTCTTAGTGAGGAATTATTAAACATGCAGCATGTAGGTTTATCAGGGTGAACCTGACAGGTTGGGTGACATTTGCTCAACTCAGGATGTCATCACAGCCAGAATGCCAGGCCAGACTGGAGTGCATGGAAAAGAAATAAAGAAAAGTGTTACACATAGGTATTTATTTTGATTTTGGTGGTGTTTTTTCACTGGCTGCCATCCCCTCCCTGGATACGGCAGAGGTAAAGTGTCACAGACATCTTTTATGAAAAAGCCTTTCCTTGGGATTTTTCCTCCTGAGAAGCTGGGAGGCCTCAGGAACAAAATGTAAACATTGATTATCTGCTGCTGTGGAATGCAACAGGTGCATCTGTGATTGGCCCATGTTGGATGTTTGTAATTAATGTTTACATTTTGTTCCTGAGGCCTCCCAGCTTCTCAGGAGGAAAAATCCTAAGGAAAGGATTTTTCAAAAAATGTCTGTGACACCTTGGACTGCAATTCTGGCTACTGCTGTTTGCTTTGGGGAAAAGTTGAATTTGAAGTGCTGACAAAAAATGGAATGCTAATTTTTACTAGGTTCCAGTCTTCCATCTTTTGAACAGATATCTTGGATATCACTTAAAAATTACAAAGTTTACTTCAAAGAGAAAGAGGAAAATTCTTTCAGGACTTGGATCTTCATTTTGTCCTTACAGAATAATCTCCAGCCTATGAGAGGCTGGCTCACTAATGGCCATGCTGTATCTTATTTCATCAGAAAGCACTTTAAGCATCCCCAGCTTAATTACAGATCTATCAAGGAATCACAGGAATTAGAGGTGGAAGAGGCTTAGTTCACCACTTAGGCCTGCTAATGCAGGAATTTCTCCAGAGCATATTTATTCTTCTTCTGTTTCTCAGGTCCATTTTCAAATGGAAGGGTCCCACTAATGCAGAAGTTCCTCTGGAGCACACTTAGTCCTCATTTGCTTTTCAAGCCCATCTGAAAATGGATGTAGATGACTGAAGCATTAACTTTGATGCTGCAGAAACATTCATGTCAGGGGACTTGCTTTGGCCATTTTGGAATATTTTTCCTGGTTTAGGTAATTTTGCTACATGTCTTGTATCTCTTCACCTTCAAGGTAATTCCTTTTAATTTATGCCATTACTCAGAGTAAAAAGCCAATAGATATTACTGCAAGTAATGTCTCTCCTCTAGATTTTTAGTAACTCTCATGTTTGAAGGTAGTTATAACATTTTTCTCACTGAATTAATTCTTTATTAATTAATAAAAATAGAATAAAATATTTATGAAAAACCCTTCAGAGTGCAAGTGAGCAGAGATGCCCAAAAAAAGAATAATAGGAGCAGGTACAGAATAAAGTATTATTAAAAACAGGGAAGATGGGCTGCATTCTGTCCTGAGAAGTGTCTGGTTTATTTATTATTTCAGACTATTGGTCTTTCAGAGAAACATTAGTGTGTCCAGTGATTTGATAATGACAAATGAGATCAAAGATGGTCTAATCAAGAGCTAAGTGTTAAACCAGCATGGAATGTGAAAGCAGTGTGTGAACTAATTTTAATAGACACCAGTTGTCTGGTTTGGGTTATTTCTTTGCTTTCAGTTGCAAGGTTGTTCTACCAAAATGATTTTCCATGAAGCTGGTGACAGTCTCATTTTTCACTATCAAGCAAGTCTGCAATATCAATTACATTCTATCTTATTATAAAGCTGTCTGTTCCAACACTCCACTCTGATATTGTTAGGGGGAAATAGCATCACAGAATACTTTGAGCAGTGAAAGATTCACTTCTTTAATAACATTTCTATAAATATACTTTCAGAATGCAGTATTGTCAAAGGCAAATAATTTTAAATAACATAATCTGATGCACCTAAGAGTGTGTGGGAGAGATAAAATAGAGATGTAATGGGCTAATCTGCAGCTCCTGTCCAGCCACCTGGACTCCAGAGATGCACCCTGGGGTGTAAATGACTCCTAGGAAGCACAGGGCCTCTAAATTTTGGCAATCCCTGTGATAATCACATATCCTCTGAACAGAGAGACACAGGATTTTCCTGAGAAGCTGTGAGAAAGCTCAGAGAAAGAATTAAAACAATTATTATCTCAATCTGTGCACCTGGCAGGCAATCCCTGTTTGTCAGAGATGTTTACAATGAGGAGCTGTCCCTTCTTGACCAACAAGTGAGAGAAGATTCCTAAAGGCCAATCAGGTCTTAGGTCCACCAATGTTTCTATAAGAACTGTGGATTTCTAAAACTAAAGTGCCTTTTTCATGCCTTCTGATGATGGAGTCTGTATCACCTTTGTCTGCCCCTGATACCCCTTTGGTGATAAATCCCCAAACAACAAAACAGACCTTGAGGCTTCTCCAGTTTTCCCTGGCTTTGGCCATACTCAGTCCTTGATTTACTCCAAGGTCAGGCTCTCATGTCAGAGTCTGAGAGACCAAATATGACATTTATATAAAAAGCAAATATATCGCTTATGACCTTCACTGTTCTTAATTTAAATGTTTGTATAAATCACATCCACAAAGCTTCCTGAGCTGTATGGAATTGCCTTCCCAGGCTGTGCCTCTCACAATTCTAACAAAACACATTAAATTAACTCTTTAGGAGAGAGAAGTGTGATTCCCCTCACATCCAGCTGTGTCTGGAAGAGGCGCCCCTTCACCAATGCTGGTTTTTAGCTCCCTCTGAGGGTTCTGGTTCCCAGCTGCACTCCCCTGGCAGCAGTGGGAGTCACCAAGGATGCAGGAGCATCCTCTGAGCCACACTGAGCCACTGCTCCAGAGCAGGAAGGGGTCACGGAGGAAACTGCCTCCNTGCACCTGTTGCATTCCACAGCAGCAGATAATCAATGTTTACATTTTGTTCCCGAGGCCTCTCAGCTTCTCAGGGGGAAAAATCCTAAGGAAAGGATTTTTAATGAAAAGATGTCTGCGACACTCTTACACAGCCATTCATAGACAAGTCTGGGGTTTATCCTATAGAGAGTTGGGGCCCTCCATGTTAAGTTCAACACCAACTATCAATTCAAGCAATCCCATTTTGTTTAAAAAATAAAATTCATGAACATTGGTAACAATGCTACACTCACTGCCTACTCCAGCTGTGCTAGCACAGTCCAGCTCAGGGCAGAGAGTCAGAAAATACAGAATATTTCCATTATATCTTTACTGCCATGTCAAAGCACTGTAGATTTTGCTCTCTGACTGAAATACATGGTTTCCTTTTTCACAAGGTATTGACACTTTCCAAAGGAACAACCAATTTTTGTGACTAATTTCATTCCTCTAGAAATGTAAACCAACCCCAAACTGACTAAAAGCACTTTCAAGGGAAAGATTTGCACCAGCTGGGTTATAATACAGTAAGTTACATATTTGCAAGGTTTTCAATCTTTAAAAGATTTATTAGCATGTTGCTTTCAGAAAGACTTTATCTCCAATTATCACACTGTGCTAAGGGATTATGTTTAGTGCATTGTGGCCAGGTTTGATAGAAATTAGAGACAGTTCTTAAGAATTACTGACAGCATTGAGGAAGGAAAATGAATTTTGTAACTCAGTGAATGCTTTAATATGTGTGACTTCCATTAATGGTGGTGAAAATTCCTCAGGCTTGAAGCCCTGAGCCTTAAATTGGATTCTAACACATTTCAGTATTCCTGCTTATACATCCTAAACAACATATGCTACAACATTAATGAGGCCCTTAATTACAAACAGCATAAATGGACAGAAGAAACATGATTTATACCAAACTCATATAAAGCCCATTGCTACAGATACAGTGTAGGACCTATAAAACTCCTTATGCCTGTTGCTGTTAAACTGATGTCTCTGAAAAGATGGTAAGGGTCAAAACAACCTCCTGCTCATACATTTATCATTACAAAATGCAGATATCTGGTAGCTTGACAGATCCAATGGTGAGATAAAAAGTAGCCTCTCTCAGCTTGAAATTCAGCTAACAGGAAAGCAGGGAAATGTTTTGTACTTATTTACTCAAACATTGGGTTTAAATTAGCTGGGTATTGTCTGTCAAAATGCATCAAACACAGTTTGAGAGGATTAATCCCTCACACATGATGGATCCTGACTGAGCAAACTGCTTGTGTTGTTATAGCAGCTCTCCAGCACTTGATGAAAACCAGAGTGAGAGATGAGGGTTTATTCACTGAGCCAGGTGATTCATTAAAGATGCTATGAAAGATGTCTCACTTTGGGGTTCCTGCCCAAGGCTGGAGAGTAGTAACAGGTTTGTTATCAGCCACACTCAGTCTGTCACCTGGTTTTACATCTTGAAACCAAATAGAAGGCAAAATCTTGTGTCTTACAGTATATGGGCATAAAATGGAAAACACAAAATGTCACAAATATTTCCATGCAACAGAGGCAATGTGGATCTAACCAGGCACTTCTCACCTGCTGCAGATAGTGCCTGTTGAGGTAACCTGCATGTCTGGAGACACAATAACTGATAAAAATACTAGTGCAATAAATGAAGAGGGGTGCCCAAAATGAAACATTGGATCTTTTGTTAAGAATGCAAAATTAAGTATTTCAAACGTAAAATTGCAGGTCTGTGACAAAGAATATAGGTCTTGCTTACAGGAGATGACATTTATCTGCACTAGGGTCCTGTTAAGAACATGGAAATCCTGATGGCTGTGAAAACATGAGTTTGTAGCAAAATAGTGAACACTGAGTAGATTTACATGATCCCTGGGCATAACAGCCAGGACAGGAGCAGACTGGAAGAAAAAGATCATATTTTTTCAGTGCTGGCAAATTAAAAAACCCATTTGTGAATGTTGTGCCTGCTTCTTGTATCTGCAGAAGGACATAGAAGGGTTGGACACATTTCAAAGGAGGACAGCACAAATAATTAAAACACTGTCTAAGAGAAAAGCTCTAATTACTCAGCAGTTATTGGGCTCAAAGCAACAATCAATTCTAGGGAAACCTATGCCCTGTACAGCGCTGGAGTCACGACTAAAGGATTGCAGCAGTTTCTCTTATACTTGGAACTTAATAAAAACTGCTTTACACCAAATTATTGCTCCCTTCTCAGTGTCTTCCCTTGAATTTTTTTGTCAGTTTTTTCTGGAGTAGGTGTGCAAAGTGATGGAGGACTTTTTTGTCCAAAAGAAGATACTCCTAATCTGAAGCATCTTCTAAACTTGAGGACATTTTTGTAAAAAATCTTTCATATTGACTGGTGTTTCCTACTCCAAATTCACTGGAGGTTTTCTAGCAGCATTGCTCTGACAAGAATCCTGAGCCCAGCTGAGTTTTATAGAGCAATGTACAATTGCCTACAAAAAGTTCCTGCTCAGAAACCTGGAGGACTTTTCCTCAGGAGGCTTCAGTTACTTCAGTAGGAATCTTTCTGCCTAAAAAATACCTAAAGAAAAAGTAAAATTCTTCTCAGTGTGAACTTCAAAAGTGAAATGAAGTTTATTTCCAGTGTTCTCAGGGATGCTGTTTGATACACAGACTTTAACAAAATTAGCATTCTTCCTTTTGCAGACAGAAATCTGCTTTCCAAACTGTAAACTTTGGGATTATCCAGATCTGCCTTTCCTCCAATGCTGCATACCTTTACTCTCAGCAGTTCTTCTCCCCCACTACGGGCTCCAGCTGGCACCAACTTTGAAACTCAGTTCTGTTCTTTATCCAGTCTTTATATGAAGAATATATTTAAAATATTAGCACATGTAACTATCAAAAATTTTCTCATTCTTAAATATAAATATTTTCTGCTGTTTGGTACAATGCAATTTTAGGCAGATAAATATATATAAATTGTACAAAAAGGAACATGACTGAAAAGTGAGAAGTATAAAAAGCACATGAAATAAAACAATTTATTCCTGATAAAAACATTTCTCTCACTAGGGAATACAGATGCAGTTCTACATGTCATTATAACATGCAGAATGTTTGCTCTGCAAGTTTTTACTGTGGAACAAAATGTGGAGATAAGAGAAACATAAAAACTCATAGCAGTGAAAACCTGCTATTACTGAGGTTATTAGCAAAACTATTTCCGACTCAAATTATGTTAACTTCTATGTTTATTGCACAGGGATAACCTTCCTTTCTTGTGCCCTCTGCTACCTTGAGATTTGAGAACAAAATATTGTTCTGGAACAAGTGTTCTGAGATGGCTCTAACAGACATTTGTACACAAAAATTGCCTTTTGTACCTCGGGGTCCAAAGGATTTAGTGTATGTTAGACAAAATATTTTCCTTTAAAGACACTGGCAGCACAGATTTGGTTGTTGAACTCACCTGGGAATGAACTTTCTCTGTTTCCAGTGATAGGCTGATACTGGTAATGAAAATCCAACCCTTTCCTGCCTGGACTGCCACCACCCTCAGCTTCAGGAACTGCTGGATATTCATTATTTGATTCCAACAGTAAAATTCTCAAGCTCATCTTCATTCAGGTCCCAAAAGTGATAGACTCCTTATATCTGTAAAGTGAATATGAGAAGTGAGTCACTGATACAGAAAAAAGTGGAAGCTTCAAAGAAAGAAAAAATATTAAATGAGATTCACACACAACTTAGATTTTCTTTATATTAAGTAATACTTATATATCCATTTTCCCTGAGCTTTACTGTATTTTGATTAGTCCCTGAAGCTTTGAAAATATATGAAGGATATTGGTCTCAGAACACAAAATTATATCCAAATAAGATAATAATAATTATATATATATAAAAACATATCAGACTGGGGAACTGTTAAAATTATCAGAGATAACTTTAAATTATTAATTCCATAATGAACCATTAATAATGAATGCAGGAAGTATTACAAAAGCTATCACAGCATGAGACCATCCAAGTTTTACTTACCAGATGTGTTTTATTGATTTGCAGAACTGATAACTCAAATGTTCTCAGGGAGGTATTCTGGGGAAACCATACATCCATAAATAAATAATTGCATGTGGGATGAGCAACCTTGCTGAGGAAAGCTTTGTGCACCACAGTCATTTTAATTCCTCCTTTGAAACGTGCAGGCTTAGGGCAGGGCCATGTGGAAACAGGAGAGTTATTTTATTGGGCTTGTGGCTTTGGTGCTATTTCAGGCACCCATCTCAGGAGGAGCAGTTTGTGCAGATATTCCAAACAGCTCAATTCACCCTTCAGTGATTTTATTAACTATTAAGGCTACTGTGCTCACCTGAATCCATTCAGGGGCCCATCCCAGTGCCCTGATTTTCAGGCTGCTGCCCTGCTTGTGGATGCTGTTGCACACACAGGGTTTCTGTGCCCACCACCCTGCAGGTGAAACCGTGGCCCAGATTTCCCTGGAGGTGTCTGGCACACCCTGCAGTGCCCCAGCCTCTGTGGAAACCACAGCAGCTCCAGCACTGAGAGCTCCTCAGGGGGAGCACATTTCCCTGCTATTTTAAAGTTATTTCCGTATGAAAAAAGATTTACAGCCAGGGGAAAGCTTTGACAGCAAAAGTTTGCAAGCCTGATCATGGCAGGTACTGTCAGCTCCCACTCTTCTCTTACCTTGTCCCCTGCACCCCAAAGTGCAGCAGAGTGTCATCCATCAACCTGGAACAGCACCCAGAACATTGCAGGTCACACAGGGAGGGCTCCCATAAAGTGACTGGAAAATGTATTGCCTAGCAGTGAACTGAGTTTTGTCTCATCAGTATTCAATAATGCTGTCTTGTCATAAAAAAGAAGGTTAAAAATGGAACAAAACCACAAGAAGAGCAGAGACAAACATTGAGAAGACATTGAGATTTTTTTTAGCCCAAACAGCTGTGGCTTTTCTCTATTGAGTCTCCTTCCCAGTCAAGAAGCTGGTATATGATTCACTCTGAAAATCAAAGTGTGACTTTCTGTGTGGCAGATGAGAAAAACTTGTGCTCAGAGCCAGGTAGCTCACAGCCACACCTACCAAATGTGAATATATTTTAGCAAAGAAAGTCAGCTGTGACACCGAAACTGGGAAGTGTAAATCCCCCTGGCACTAACCACAGAAATGCCCCTTCAGAACAAACCAATTCTCTCTCAGCACTCCTTTGTTTCCTCCTCTCAACTGCCAGATTCTGCTTTTGTATTTTTCTTCATTAATGGCAAAGAAGCTTGTTTGGAGCTGAATATTGCTTGGAAGAGAAGCAACATCTGCTGTGATGTTTATTCCTCTTATTGTTCTTTACATGAGTGCTACAGGAGCCATTCAATTTCCCTTCTGTAACGAGTTCATTAAATCCTGCAGGAATTACCCAGATCCCCATCCTGATCCTGGGTGGGAGAGGCCAGCAAGGAGAGAAGTGAAACAGACACAGGGCTCTGGAATCCAGGACTTCACAGGGGTCAGAATCACACCTCAAGGTCACATTCTGAGCTCTAGAGCAGGGGAGGCTGTATATTCCCACGGGAAAATGAAAATTCTGAATTCCTTTTCCATAAATTGCCTGGGACGCATGAGCTAACTTATCACAAGTTATGAAGTCTTTCAGTGGGAATAAAAAGAGCCATGATGGGATTCCAATGCCTTTTCCTCCCTTAAGAAAATATCAAAGAAAGTGAGTAAAGGAAATATTAGTTGTTTAAAATGCATCTTTCTTTTTTTTTCTCTTTTTATTGGATGATGAGTCACTTGATATTGCACTGGCAGGAGCCTGGAGGGCACTGTCTGCCTTTCACAAAATCTATTAGTTTGGGGTTTCTAAAACAGCTACCCTGTCTAGAGAGGCAGGAATTCAGTGGCAGAGGGACACTGTCTTGTGGTGCTGTTTAGGGGAAGAGATGACAATCTTGACTCCATGTTTCAGAAGGCTGATTTATTATTTTATTATATATATTATATTAAAAGAAAATTATATACTTAAACTATACTAAAAGAGAGAAAAAGGAAAAGAAAAGATAGAAAGGAATGAATAATAAGATCTTGTGACTGACCAGAGAGTCCCACACAGTTGGACCATGATTGGTCATTAATTAAAAACAATCCACATGAAACCATTTAAAGATGCACCTGTTGGTAAACCACCTCCAGACCACATTCCACAGCAGCAGATAATCCTTGTTTCCATTTCATTTCTGAGGCCTCTCAGCTTCTCAGAAGAAAAAAATCCTGGCAAAGGGATTTTCATAAAATATTCAGTGACACAGTTTCACCTTTCCCAGGGTGTCTGGGGGCAGTGCTGTGGCCTTGCCTCCCCTTTCCCTGCAGCCCTGCCCACTCTCCTGGCACATCCCTGGCTCTGTAGTGTGGTGCTCAGGGGCAGGTTTGCAGCTGGACTCGATGATCTTGAGGGTCTTTTCCAAGCTCAGTGATTCTGTCACTCTGTGCTGAAGTAGATCTAAGCCCCCTTTGTTTCTGTTGGCAGTAACTCAACGTGAAAAATATCCAAATATTTCTGCTCTACATTCATAAGTGTATTTTTAATAAGGGGGCTTATATTGCCTAGTTATTAGTTCATTAGCCATGGCTAATGTGAAAGCAGTAACACATTAGCACTCTTCCACAAGGATTTTCTCTTTGGGACAGCCAAGAAGGAGAAAGTTAAGTATTTCCCTCTGTTTCAGTGATATGCAAAGGGAAGGTAACACTGGGAATCAATATCCCTCATTAAACCCATAAATGAGGTGCAAGGACCAGTTATGGAAGGAATTCAAGTGCAGTAACCCTAAAGGGGAGGGGGATGGAGATGCCTACAAGCTGCAGAACATATGTGTCAGTATCAGTAATATTTACAGCTGAAGCTTCATGAACAGCAAGAAAGGGCACAGACATGCACATTCCTACAGATTGTGCTGAAGTGGCTCAAAGAGATGCTTTCAGTTTAGGCTAACATGTTCTAATTTGTATTGAAAGAGACTGGAAGTGCCAACAGGGTCATTTGCCACGTCCCTGAGAAC
This sequence comes from Spizella passerina, assembly GCA_013401375.1. NCBI lineage: Eukaryota > Metazoa > Chordata > Aves > Passeriformes > Passerellidae > Spizella > Spizella passerina. Next base: position 5,663 of record WBNQ01068352.1, on the reverse strand, counting down.
GGGAAGGGAAGCTGCACTTTGTAGAATGATGAATTTACTCACAGGCATCAATGCTTGAACCCTCCCTGCAGGGTTTGTGAGAGCCTGTCTTTGTCCAGGCTGCTCAGTTCTGCCATCTGCCATGATTTCAGTTGTGGAATATTTAACAAAGTCAAGGATCCTCTGCCTGCACCCAAACACAGCTTGGGCAGGAACTGCCTGCTTGGGGATGCACATGAGGGTTCCCAGAGCAGGAACAATGAAGCTGTGAGGAAGGGACATGGACCTGAGTGTAGCAATTATTCTGCAACTTCAGAAGCAGTCAGCTGTTGTCCTGTTTTTTTAAGCTTTTTTAAGCCTTCTGATGTTTACATTTTGTAATGGAATTTTTTACACACTTTTCATGTAAATAATGATTGTTTTGTATTTCTTTCTGGAAGAGGAGAGAACTGATAAACTTTTGGTTTGACCAGTGTGGTAGAAGAGGTGGCAATTTCATCCTCCAATGTAGGAGGATGCAGTATGGGTAAATGAAGATGGTATAGAATGTAATCTTATCCCCCAATGAGTTGCAGCTGAACCAATCACTAAAGATTAGGAGCAGGCCAGATGTTAACAGGCAGCACCTGTAGCCAATAAGAACAGTGGCATAAAAGAGTGGATTGGTGGGAACTGGAGTCAGATTGCTGCTGCAAGGAGCAGGAACAGGCAGTGCTTAGAGGAGATGCCTGTGAGAAACATTGAAGAGGTACAAAACTGTGGTGCTATGGAATCCTTGCACAATAATGATAATAGAACCCTTGATGTATAGGACCACACTCCAATCCATAGTCACTTTTGGAATTTTATAAACATTGAAGTTTAGAAATAAATTACCCCCTTTTTTTGCCTTAAACATCTCATTGTGTTCATTTTGTGTCATATTGTGACAGCCTGCAAAGTTACAGAGAGTTTCCACTAAGGGGAAGTTGCTTAGGTAGCCCTTGTCATTGTCCCTGGTGCCACTGTATTTATACAGATATTTTGGATCCATCCAGAGTGCAAACCCTGCAAATTTCTTGCAAATCCCTGGGAGCTGAGCTGCTGGGATGCCCTGGAGCTGGCTGGGATCTCCTTGGGCTGGTTTGGCAGGGTGGGGCTGTGGCCATGTGTGCCCTTGGCTTCCTGAGGAATGTCAGGAATGGCACACATGGACTCCCAGCACAACTGCAGACACCTCCAGCCCTATCTATGCACATCAGGCCCTGACATGTGCTTGCTGTGGAGAAACAGAGAGGACACAAAGGACTGAACCAGTCTGAAAATTAGACAAATGCTGTAGCTTTGTGGCTGCCTTTATTGGCCAGCACTGATCCACTCTTCTGGGGAGAGCCATCGTCCTTCAAGCTAACCTGGCTTCTTAAGCACGCTTGAACTTTGTTCTTTGTTGTAAAGAATCACTTTAAAGGCACAGGAAAAATAGTTAATGCCCAGAATAGAAATATCTGGATTATGAAACCTACACTGATTGTGAAGAACTCTCTTCACGCCTATTCCAAAGCTTGGTCATGTTTAAGAATTCTTATGGCTTTTATATTTGAAATGCATTTCTGTGTTATTGTTTGAAGCTGACAAAACACTGGAATTCATCTATCCTGCTGTCAGAAAACACACTGTGATACAAGGAAAAGGAACATGACTGATGCATAAATAGATGCATCACTATTGCATTTTTACCATTACTACCTCGGACAGAAAAGACTGGGGTGGATCAAGATGCAGAATGAGCTTTAAAAATCTCCTTCAGTGACAGACTGGTCACCTGTATTTTACCTCAAATATCATAACAATTATTCCAGGAGACATTAGTCTTCCATTTAAGTATACGCTCTGTGTGAATGATGTTATCTGTAAAAGCAATAAATTCAGTCATGGCAGTAAAATGTAATTAGAGTATTTTTCTGAGTCAGAATTGATTTTGGGTAGGTACATTAAACTCATGTCTGAAAAATAGGCTCTGGATTTGCACAACTAAAATTTCTACCGGACCAAGTTTGCAAATAAAGATATCTCCTCACTTATAGGAGATTAACTTTTTGAAGATGGCACTGAAGCATTTAGGAGTCAATGAGCAGGAGGCTGCAGTGATGGGAGCACAGTGGCATTTTTCATGGGAGGAGGCAGGGGAGGGAGGCAGAGGTTTGTGGGCTGGCTGTCATCACTCAGCATTAATTTCCCATCATGGCCATGAATCTCTTCAGTCACAGAAGCAGAGCAGCAGCAGACAGAGGGGCCAGCCCAGAGCCACCTCCTGACTCCAGAGCCCTGCTTGGTGCTATAAACAAAAAATCTGCCAATTTTTTTTGGGGGAAAAAAAGAGTTGCAAAACAAGTTGGTCTGGTTGTTGCCAAGGTGGAGTTCTACATGTTTGTTACTGTAATCACAGGTTGTTTTAGCTAATTGCTCCTTCTGTATTGGTAAGGCCCTGCCTGGGGCTAAGATGGCCCTTCTCTCCAAACAGTGAGAGGAAGGGACAGAGGATGCAAAACAGCCTCGAGACCAGCATGCCCTGGGAAGGAACCACATCAAACTTACCAAAAGAACCCCGAAAACAACGAGCCAACACAGAATTAAGAGATCAGAGTGATGCCTGAACGTGAGGAACAGAGTACCAAGCCTGCAGAGATGCTGAGAACTGTGACGGTGCTCACAGGGGTTTTCAGGATGAGGGAAGAGACAGAGATCTGACTTTATATTTCAGAAGGCTTGATTTATTATATTATGATATATATTACATTATAAGTATAGTAAAAAGAATAGAAGGAAAAGTTTCATCTCAGAAGGCTAGCTAAGCTAAGAATA
>WBNQ01068350.1:0-11349 GCA_013401375.1 Spizella passerina | reverse complement strand
ACTTGGTCGGTTCAGCCTGGAGAGCTTGCATACCTTTAATTGAGAAAAAACCTGTTACTTATAAACAGGTATAAACTTATACTTAAATACCTATTAATTAAAATGCTGCTATTCAAAGTGTCTTAATAAACAAGAAGCCATTAGAAAACACTGGAAACAATGAATAATTCTTTTATTATACCATAATCTTCCCAGCAAGGTCTGCTTAGAAATGTCAACCCAGTTCTGCTTTCTCAAATGTAAAGAATGTAGTGCATGAATAAAAATGAAAATTCCAGCACAATATTGCTTTGCTGTGATAATAAAAATGCGAAGAATTTTCATTTATTGCTAATGCACATTTGTTTCATGTTTGCTATTCATGCAAAGACTGTGTGAAGATAAATTTAGGTATTAGATGAGTTGTAACGGCCTTATTCTGTAACAAGTTAGATCTTGTGATATTCAACAGATGCCTCAGACTAAATTGCTCTAGCTTATTTGTTGCCGTGTAATCTGAAAGAACTGGAAATCAATCATATACCATGCATTTTTCTGTTTCAAGAAAAAAATACAAGAAGTCACTAGTGATATATGGAATGACTGTGATGGGGTGAGAAGAGCAACCATTCTTGTGTATTAACTATAACCTTCGACATCCTTCCAGAAAAAAATATAAAGCCACTTTTTTATTGTACTTCTTATATAAATGGAGTGCATAGAAAAACCTTGAAAAAATGAGGATCTCCTAATATAATGCATCAAAATGAGTGACATTTTTATAAAATACTAGATAGAAGAAAAAAGGAGGCAGAGTAATTACTTACTATAATTATACAATTTCATAACAAAATAATATTCTAGTTAAAATATCTTTTACTAATGAAAACACAGTCTACTGCCACACCCATGGCTTTCAGTTCCACTGCCTTTTCATTATTTTTCTCAGGTGTTTATCTTTTTCATGTGACATAAGCACTGAATCCCATGGAACAATGAGAGCAGGTGGTTGAACTCCAAGAAAAGCTCTTTCACATTGTGAAAAAGATCAAAGCAAACAGGTACATCAGGAAAACGTGGAAATATCATGTCTCAGGCTCTCCTTTCTAAACCAGACTAAGAAGGTAGAAGAGGGAGAGAATGTGATAATTTTCAGGTGATCTCCTAACGACATGAAGTTGCAGTTAGGAGATGACTAACACCATGGTTGGATGCAGGCACCCACCAAATCCACTGTATAATTTTCTTTTGCCACTGGACAGAGAGAAAAAAAATGTTTGTGCATTGAGATAAGGATACGGAGAGGTCACTGACCAATTACTGCCAGAGACAAACACTCAACTTGGGATATAGATTAAATTTAATAAATTAAATTTAACAAAATCAGAACAGGAGAGTGAGAAGTAAAATAGATCTTAAGACCATCTTCCCACCTCTGCTTAGTCCTTCCCAGGCCCTTCCTCCCCCTCTTTCAGCTCAGGGAGACAGGGAATGGGAATTGTGATCACTTCATCATGTTGTTTCTGCTGTTGCTCAGGGAGAAGAGTTCCTCCCCTGCTCCAGTGTGGTGCCCTTCCAATAGAAGACAGTTCTACACAAATTTCTCCCATGTGAGTCCATCCCACAGGGAACAGTTCTCCACGAACTTGTCCAATCTGTCAGTTTTCTTCACATTGCGCTGCTCCAGTGTTGGTCCCCCAAAGGATCACAAGTCCTACCAGAAAACCTGCTCCAGCATGGGCTCATCTCTCCGTAGCTCTGCAGGTCCCTGCCAGGAGCCTGCTGCAGTGTGGGCTTCCCATGGGCTCGCAGGTCTCGTTCAGACATGCGGCGATGGTGTATCTGGCCTTCAAGGTCAGTGTCCGGTTAGCTGAGGTTATGGCCGACACCTCGCTGCATATCCTTCCAGCACCCCTCGGCGTCGTAAGGCCTCGGGCTGTGCTGGTTGCGGACAGGATCGCTGCTAAACGACGAGAAGGAAGGAGCTGGACACTTGCCGGGGGGAGGTAAACTTGGTTTATTGAAAAACCCACGAGGTCCCAGGGAAATAACCCCGAACAAAGGGTAGCTTAAGAGTTATAAAGGGAAGGAGTGGAGCCGGGGTTTACAGAAGACCAACGGGGGAAGGTGATGGGATGAACTTAACATAATTGACATAAGGGAAAACCCAATAAATACAAAGCATAGGAGGGGCCCCGGGACCACAGCCAACCACTACCCCCAGAGAGAAGAAGATTCTGGAAAGTTAGGAGGAGTAGGGGGTGATTGACTGGGCCCAGGGAGGAGAGAAAGTCTACAAATAAGGGAATAAGGGGGAGGAGGAATTATATAACTAAAAAGAATGACAACTCCAGTGGCGGGAGTTGCCATAACAACAAAACGAGTGGCAGAGCTAAAGGCGGGAAAACTGGGGAGGACAGAACCATTTACACAAAACGGGGGGGATCAATACAGAAAATGGGGGAATAATACAATAAACTTAACGAACATACTACAACTCAGACATCCATCCTCCTGCTCCAGCACAGGTCTCCTCCACAGGCTGCAGGTGGATCTCTGCATCCCTGTGGTCCTCCACTGCTGGGCTGCAGGGGCACAGCAAACTGGGCTACACCCTGGGCTGCAGGGGAATGTGGACTCCAGCACCTGGAGCACCTCCTTCCCCTCCTGCTCCGCTGACCTTGCTGTTTGTAGAGTTGTTCCTCTTGCTGTTCTCACACCACTGTTCCTTGCTTTTGAGGCTGCTCAGTATATTAGTGGCTTTCTAGGCTGCAAGTGTGCATTTCTGGGTTATGTTTAGCTTCTCATGAACCATTACTCCAAAGTCCTAAGTGAATTGATTTATTCATCCCCCCAGCCTGTACTGATACCAGGGATTGATATGACCCAGGACCCAACAGCTTGGTCTTGGTGTTCTTAAACCTCATGTCCAAAAGGAGAGTTATAGAAATTTTTGAGAGCGAATTTATTGTTTAGTGTTGTGTTAATGTTTCTAATACAGCTCTGTATATTAAATACACACACGAAAAGGGAGCGCTTTATTCAACGTTTTGAAGACACATTAAAAGAATTATATCTCTAAGTATCTAGAACCTAAAATAAATTAAAATAAGGCACAAGATATAAATACATAATGCCACGAAGAAGGTGATTCTTCATGTTCCTAATGGAAGTGCTTTGATACCATGACTTTTATGTCTGATACTGCTTCTACATATGCCCACAGTTTTAATGGCTCAGTTATAATTTTTGACCTATATTTATGTGAATCTCACTTCACAGGGTTTTAAATTTACTCACAGTCATTTCCTTGAAAGTATACTTAGCTTTTCTGGAGTTTGCTTCACAGCTGTTATGTCTTAATACTAAACTTCAGCAGTTTTTTTCTGAATACTTTAAAAATATTGATGCTTAGCATTTAAATGGGATAGGAATGAAGTCTGGGCTGGGACATCATTAAGGAGGGGAATTCAGAAAACCTGAGAAAGAATAAAATGTATTAAAGCTTCTCTTTTTAGGCTCTTGGTATTTTAGGATATACCAATTTTTAAAATTTCTTTAGAAATGAAAGTTTTAAAAAAATATTTGAAAACCCAAATGACTTACTCTGGAAACTTGAGAACCGGCAGAGATGCACTTAGGTTCGACAAGCTCAAATGAGATCTCACTACAACAGCTCTACAATAAGCAGAAGAAAAAAGCAAAAAGCACACAATACCAGGTGAAAGACCATGTAAAAATCCAAACATATGATACAAAAACTAAGTATTTAAATTATATCACCTAAAAATTACCACATAAAAGTTCCCTCACTTAATGAATATCTTCAACCAAATCCATACTTGCCAAATCGGTTCAGATTTTGAAAAAGGATCAGCTGAAATGGCAAGAGAAATCTTTTATATTTATAATGAGGTGACTATCTATAACCTTCCACATTGTGGCAATTCCTGAGGAAATTGTAGTGGAACTAAAAAGTCACAACTTCATGAAACACCTGTCAGTAGTGGAAAACATAATGAAAAAATTGTTATGTCTGAAGATCTGGTCTATTATTTGACATTTAGAATCAATACAGGCAAGCCTAAAGGAATGTAAATAAAATATCCAAAGCTAGGTTGCATGAAGGAATCACTAAACAATGAGCTCAGGAGAAATACCTCACTATTGTAAAAATGAGCAATGTTATGACCAAAAAAAAAAAAGAAGCAGTAGCTTTTGAAGCTCAATTAGACAACTTTCACATTCACTTGCACAAGTATCATTTGTGTGAAGTCAAATAAGCATATTTACAGAAACTTGTTGACCTGCATGATGATATAGCATTAATGTGTGCATGTTCTTAATATACTTTTTTCTTCTTGATGCAATTCAGATCTTAGGTATTTTTATAAATTATTATCTGTTGAGATAATGATGACTCATCTACTTGCAATATTCTACACGTTATCCAGTCATTTTACTTTATCTTAATTAAAAAGTCATAATGTACCCTAAATTTATGTGATTTAGTTTATTTGTTACACAAAAATGTTACAGTAGGTTATTAAACAACTGCACAGAAAAAAACAGGCGCCGTCTATAACCTCTTCTTATGGCTACCTCTTAGAAGGTTACCACTTTCTTAGGGTTGTGCTACTTGTCATCTCAAATTTGGAATCCATGTCAAATTGTATGGTCTCTCTATCCCATCTGAAAATTATATGGATAGACAGATATACATGTCATTACCTGTTTATTAGGTGTTTTCTCTACAGACCCCAGAGAAAGAGAAATATTTAAAAGAATTCTTTCAACTGTTATTTTTTTTGTTTTTTAGATTCCTCTGCTAAGGAAGAGAACTTGGAAGGAAAAATGTATCTCAGCTTTAATAAAATATACTTGTAATACTTCTAGTGCTTATAAACGAAATCATTTCACAGCTCTTTATCTTTGAAGTGACAGAACAAGCATTAATCCTAGTTTGACAATGAGGAGACTGACAAACAAAACCATGATTTGAATTATTTGAATGAATAACTTTTCTGTTCTTAATAGCAGGACCATATTGCTTCTCTTATCAGAATATCATGTAGTAAATTAATTTAAGGACTTCAACATAAAAATAAAAGTATTTTTGTAATTAAAAACAAATGTGTTCATTTTAAAATAGACAATACTGGTAACTTTAGGCATGTTCAGATTCTAGCATCATTAGGCCCCACTGATATTTAATTATTTTAATTCATTGATAAAAAACTCACAACATGTTTTTGTTTCCCTGGTGCATGTAAATGCCTCAGAAGTTTGGTGTAGGATACACACAAGTTTTAAGTAATTTTATAAGATAATGCAGTGCATCAGAATCAGCAGAATCAGATTTAAAGCACTTTTGTACACATTTAGAAGCTTTTTTTCTTTAATGAAATCTCTACAGTAAATAACTCCAAAGCTGGCACACAATGTATAAGAGAGATAATAGTTAAGCACCATGAACTATCTTTCCAGGAATTTTTTCTAAATGCATTTCAAGTGAGTTAGAAGGTTTCTGTTAAACAAAGAGGCATATATACATTTAAGAATATACACAAGTAAATATGCACAAGTATATACAATTCCAAAGTAACTTGGTCTTCTTGCATCGAGGAAGTCTGAATTCTTTCTTTGACTTTTGACCTGGGGATGATCTAGCATTTCTTACTGGTGGGGTTCTGATGGAAAATTTGCTGTCTCAGTCTCCACTGAATGGTTATCTTACATTTTGTTGTAATGGCAGTCTCTCCCTTTCTCTTTTTTGTCACCACTCACCATCACTCACACAAAAATACAAGGTTTATTATCATCTACTTCCCTGACACATACAATAGAATTTGTGGATTGATAGTGTGAAATAATTTTCAGACATCTTTTGTTGGTTTCTAGTTCAGATCAAGGTATTACTAAATCATCTAAGTGAAGTGTAGATATATTTATTTTACTGATTTCTATGTGTGTTTTGACATAAAAGATGAAAGCACAGCATTTGCCACTTGTTCTGTCAATTGTTCTCTCTATGTATATATATCAAAAAGTACATACATAATGCTTGCAACTAAATTTCAACTTTTAAAGTCAAAGCTGATAAAATTTCTATAGATAATAAAATCAGAATCCCTCCTCTCAGGAGCCACTGAAAAGCTGAAGACTTGCATAATCATTTTTTGTAGAATGAGGATTGTTTTTCTTTACCTCTTGAGAGAAGTTAAATGTTTAATGCTGTTAGGTCTAAAAACAATAAAAGACAGCATTCAATGTTTTAATCAAGGTTTAGAAAAGTAGAAAGTTAGTAAACTATGAGAATAATATAAAACAAAGAAACATCACTAATGGTTGGATAGTTGGTAAATTTCATGAACTATCACAATACGTAAAATACTGTTATGTGGCCTAATGAATGATATTTGAATGACAAAGTGATCAAATACAAGATGTACACAGAATCATGGCCAGTCCTGTTTAATACCTTTATTGGTGATCTGGATGAGGAAATCGAGTGCACCCTTAATCAGTTAACAGATGACACCAAGCTGGGTGGGAGTGCTGATCTGCTGGAGGGCAGGAAGGCTCTGCAGAGGGATCTGGACAGGCTGGACCATGGGCTGAGCCCAGTGGTGTGAGGTTCAACAAGGCCCAGGGCTGGGTCCTGCCCTTGGGTCACAGCAACCCCAGGCAGTGCCACAGGCTGGGGCAGAGTGGCTGCAAAGCTGCCACAGGAAAAGGACATGGGGGTGCTGGTGACAGCAGCTGAGCGTGAGCCAGCAGTGCCCAGGTGGCCAAGAAGCCACAAAAGATCAGTGGCATCCTGGCTTGTCTCAGGACCAGTCTGGTTAGCAGGACCAGAAGAGTGATCTTCTTCTGGTACCTGGAACTGGTGGGAGGCTCCACCTTGAATCCTGAATTCAGTTTTGGGCCCCTCACCTCAGGAAATACATTGAGGTGAAGGAGTATGTCAAGAGGACAATGAAACTGGAGAAGGCTCTGGGTTACAAGTTCCGTGAGTAGAGGCTGGGGAAGTGGATATTGTTCGGCCTGCAGAAAAGAAGGCTGAGGGGAGAACTAATTGTCCTGTAAATGTCTGAAAGGAAGCTGTAGAAGCATAAATCTTGTTCCTTTCTCCCAAGTAACAAGTCATAGGAGAAGACAAAATGGCCTCAAGTTGCCTCAAGGAAGGTTAGACTTGATATTGGGAAAAAATATTTCCATGAAAAGGCTTGCCAAGCATTTGAAATGGCTTCCCAGGGAAGTGATGGAATCACCATCCCTGAGGCTAAGACGTGGTGCTTAAGGAGTTGATTTAATTGAGGATTTGGCAGTGTTGGGTTAACAGTTGGACTCAGTGAACTTAGGGGTGTTTGCCAAGCTACACAGTTCTATGATGCATATGTGTCTACTTAAAGTAAGCACTGATTTCTAAATATCCCAAGAAGTTATTCAATATATTCAACAAAAGCAAATGTAAAGCTCAGCCCCTGCAATGGATAAAGCATAGACACAGAACAGTCAGGCACAACTGCTTTGGAGCAGCAGAAGACCCCCAGGCATGTCAGGGTTGCCTTCAGGGAGTGAGACCCCAAGGCAGCAATGAAGCCACAGCCCCATCACAGGCTGGACTACCAGGTTACCAGCCAGCAGATCTGGGGAAAAATCTTGCTCTGTGTCTGAGACCTGAGTGCTGCATCCAGCCTACAGCTTCTTTGCACATGACAGGCATTGACCTACTGCAGGGACTCCCAAGGAGTCCCTCAAAATGAGATGTGGACCCAGCACAATCTTGAGTCACAAGAGGCTCCATAACTGTGTCTGTTCATTTTGGGAAGGAATAACATTGTTGAGGGCCCTTTCTGATGTGTACAGATATCTGGTAGAAGGGAACAGAGAAGACAGAACCAAACTCTGTCTGATAATGTTTAATGGCACTATTAAAAATAAAAATCAATAACACAAGAAATAATGGCCAGATATTAGAAAAAGCTCTTCATTTAAGTGTGATTTTCTTCTAGCATAAATAGGTCTGAGAACTTTGGAATTTTCCTCCTTGGAAATATTCGAACCTAACTGACTGTATTTGAGGAACAGACTGCTTTGTCTCTCTCTAATACTTCCTTGGTGGTTGAGTGTTGGTGGTACAGCTGTGGTAACATAACACCACTGTTTGCTCAGAGACACAACCAGACATTAATTTTCTGAGCAGGATACTTATACCTGGTGAAGTACACTTTCTTTTCCAATATTTCTATTCTACAGCCAGTTCCCACACTTCACATTCACACGAGCCAAGGCCAATGGCTGTGGCCAGCCCAGACACAGAACCAGAGTCCCAGGAGCAGGACATTCAGGCTAATCACTAGCGTATTGCATCTGGCTGGATCGCCAACATCTGTGCTCTCTTGGCTCCACCTCAGCAGAGCATTGGCTGCCCATGGATGTGTGCTGCTAGAGAACCATTGCTTTTGCTATCTACCACATTGTATGTTAGGCAGCAGGCATGCACTGATAATGTGGCTCCAGGCCAGTCTCTGTCACTCTCTCCCCTGCTAGTGCCAGTTAGCTGCTCCCACCAAGGTTTCTGTCACCAGCTGCTCTCCTAACTCAGATATCTTAATGAAAAGCAAAGCTCACACTGCTTATGTGAAAAAAATTTTTCTACTGTTTATTTGCTTTCCAGATCAAAGACCATTTATCCAATCAAAGAGTGCCAATTAGTCAATCTTTCCTTCACCTCAACAATATTTTCAAGAAGGTTTCATCACATAAAGACAAAAGCCTAGGTCTTTGACTCTAATACAAGGACAAAAATCTTCCTTGTCATAATCTACCCGAAATATACATAATGGATGCAAAAAGTTATGAGTATAATTTTCCACCATGAAAAATAGTTAATTATAAATGTAAGAGACAGTCAAAAGAAAGGAATTCTGCTGCACAATAATTTTCGGGGGTGTTGAAGTGTATGTTTTTTCAGGAAAAGGTTTATTTGCTCCTTAAAACATATCAGGACAGGTCTGAGTTGAGGAAAATCCAAATTTCAGTGGTTACCAGTGGGATTTAGAGCTTCATTTCATAGCAAACAACTCTGAATTGAAAACAAGAGCGATATGAACCATTCTGCTCATAGTTTGGTTCGTTCTGAGCATGTTTCCCAAAAAATATACAAAAAACCCACACTTCTCCATTAACTACAATAATGTCATGAACTTTTTCTTGCATGCTTTTTCCAAAAGCTGGCCACCCTCTTTACTACATTCCTAAATGAAAAAGAGGCCTAAACATATTACAAATTGGACAACACTGTCATTTTTTTACCTACAAACTGCTCTCACACAGAACAATGTCAAGTTGATAGCAACTCCATAAAAGCCAGTTTTTAGTTTCTAGCTGTCCTAATGAAGATGTTGTAAAAGTTCCAGTCTTCTGGACTGTTGTATGCTCATCATAAATGAACGAAGTGATATGTTACATGTTTCATCAAATACAGTGATGTCAAACGTATTATTATTGTTTATTCACAGATGAGGAACACAACACCATTAAATTTCTTTCTCCTTCAATTGATACAAGAGAATGCTCAGAAGATGTCCTAGTCCATAACCCATTAGAGTGTAGAATAGCTCCAGAGCTCTCATTAATGTTTGAGATCACAATGGAAGAGTACTGAAAAAATATATATATTAAAAATGCTTTTACTTTAAGAGTGAATTTTTTTCTTTGAATTTGATTTGCCAAGCATGCTATTTTATAGTAATTCAAACATTGAAGCTCATCACCAATGAAATACATTTAAAAAATGTATACAGCTAAAAGGTTTTTACCAAATATTTGTGCATTTTTCCAGCATTTGTAATTCTTCAGTAAAAATTATAAACTGATACATGTTGATAACTAAATTTTTACTTGTTACTTTTCTCTGTTAATTGTAAGAAAGCAAGCTGTGACATGAGAACAGACTAGCCTGTTTATTGACTTTGATTTCTTCAAAACAGTTTTTTCGCATACTTTCACATACAACATAAAATACTTTAAGTGAATCTCAGCCTTCAACATTCACACTCTGTAAAACAAACTTTCAGAAGACTAATCATTAACCCCTTTGTATTAGAAGTACATTTTTGCTTTCAAGTTGGAGGTGCAAAGCATTGGTGTAACTACAAGGTGCATCAAGAAAAAAAATCAGGCTTGAAGTTGTGAATAATGAGTAGCAGTTACCTTTATACTCCTTGACTCTCAACTCTTATTCTTTTCCCTTTAACTGTTCTGTTTCATTCATCTAAAACATTTATCTACAAATCTACTACTTTTATGATGTCATGTAATAAATTTTGTCATTTATTAAAATATAAACAAACAGAAATACTTAACTAAATAAGGAAGAAATCAGTCCAGCATCAATGGTTGATATTTTCAGTAGTTGCTTTAGGAGTACTGCATGCCACCTGTCAATATTTATGTAATCCAGGTATTCTGGCTTATAGGACAAATTTAAATTGGGTTGACTCTAACAGAAATTTCAGCTGTTAAAATTGTCTTTCCAGACTTCACAGTAAAAAGATTTTTACAGAAGTCCATTTTCATATACAATAGAACACGTCCATGGATTGAAATGGCAAAAAACAACCCATTTCTTGCTACAACTTAGAGCACAACAAAAGGGATCATAAAATAAATGTGTCTAGTCTATTCTGCAGTCTCAAGAGAGACTGGGTTGTTCACATCTGCAATTGATTCTGATTCTTCTCATGTCCTTAGAATTTCTACTATTTTATTACTAGTTTGTCTTCTTATCCTTAATGATAACAAAACACAGGACAGTTAGAGTCCTTTAAAAATTTTATACTGTGTAAGAGGATATCATTGCATTAGGTTTAGCATAAATCATTCTTTTACAAGGTTAGTATTCAGTGACATTAATTTTAGATCTTTAAAAAGAATACTGTTTCTCAAAGTGTGATTTTTTTTTTCTTTTGTGACATTTCTCTTTCTCTCTTTTTCTTTTTTTTTTCTTATGTAGAATAAGTTTCCACTGAAAACTACTTAAAGACATAATGGCATTGTTACATTCTGGCCTAGACAGGATTATAGTGCCATATTACACTAGGCCATGGAGGAAGTGATGGAGATTCCTGAGTATTCTGGAATGTGGCTGAGTGGGAGAGCTCTGAGGGCTGTGATCAATGGAGTAGAATCCAGTTGCAGGCTGATGTAGTTACCGGTGCTCCCCAAGGAGCAATACTGGACCCAGCCATATTCACTTGTCTCTCAGTGACATGGACAAAGGCATGAATAGTACTCTCAGCAAGTTTGCTGATGAGGTGAAACTGGGGGAAGTGGCCCGTCCACCTGAAGGCTGTGCTGCCA